>OX375868.1:35258094-35291536 GCA_947359475.1 Heligmosomoides polygyrus bakeri
GCATTACAGCGTGGAATGTAAGTACGCAAGCCCATAAATGGGCACGATGACTTGGGGAAGGTGACTAGTGGGTTATGCACCCCAGCAAAAACAATTTACCCACTGCCGCTTCAACTTTGGGCTATCTAACCGTTGGTCGAACATGTAAATGTGCAGATTCCATTCTCCTCAAAAGTAAAACAGTTTTCGGATACATGTCGCGCAGGTGAGCAGCATTGGTAGGTGGAGCGCGCCAGCCAATAATAATCAAACAGAGCACAGACCGAACACATGCCAGCCCATCAGGGTACCAACTGTACATGCCCTCCCTGAATGGCGTGCCTATTCAATGCGGTCTGATTGGTTCAGGCGTTCCCACCTACCAATGCTGCTCACCTACGCGACATATACCCAGTTTTCTGTTAATAAGCCTACTTTAAAATCGTTCGTGGTGAAAGCAGGACACCAGCTGGCTCGTCAAATTTGGCTGCATAATTCATCACGCTTGGAGACGACAACGTCACAGAACTGATGTTGCCATGCAGCAACATTTGCTCACTCTTTTGCTCTCGAAAATACTCTGTGATTTTTAGAAGGCACTTTTGGACTCTTCTGGATGCAAAGTTTATTTAAGATGCAAAAGCTTGTTACAAAACAGGCACAAGTATTGTAAACATTTCAAGGATTTCATGTCTATCCATCCTATATACATGTACCATTTTCACATCGCATTGGACATTTTTGGAATCAAATTAGACACTTTTGGAATCATATTGGATCTTGTAAGGTAGCCTGAGACTTTTTACAACAAAAAAAAGCGAATTCTTCCAAATCGAAACGAGCTTCATCTTCAAAAAACTAGAGACCTTTCAAAGAGGTTTGACCAATACAAGAAACAAAAAGAGAGTTGTTGCAAAAAAATGTTTGTGTGTTTTTTGAAGCTTTACTTCACCTAACCCAAAAACAAAACAAAAAGTGAGTGATATTGTTCGAAATTTTATAAATTTTTTACTGGTGGTAATGGCTCAACGCTTGTTTCAAAGAGCGGGAAAGAGGTAATTTTCCATGCTAAAAAGTGACTTCGCCATGTCCTCGTCCAATATGTCGCGATTTTTATTCGATTGATAGCAAAACTTCTGTTTTCATGGAGTTTCACGACTGTAAACGAAACAACAAAACACATACTCTCACTTTGATGCTTCATGTTAGCAGCAGTAACGCTGCCAATCAAATGAAAATTGCAACGAGCTCTCGAATGCCTTGCACGACTTGGTATTTTAATGAGCACTATGATCGTTGCCTTGTTGCGTTTTAAAACAAAATGTAATTTTTTTTGAAGAACAAAATTTTTATTCAATTTTTTAAAACCCTTCATTCGGGAAGCTATACTAAAAACTTTAAAGAAAGCTACACCAACTTTTCCCTGAACAAAAAATTGTCCTAACCTTTTTGGAGAGACTCTATTTTAATGTAGGAGGAACTCGTTTGAATTTGGAAGAGTTCGATTCTATTCGGTAAGTCTTAGGATAGGATATTGCCATGGGATATTTTTGGAATTGGAAGCCGATACTGTGCAAGTATATTGAGCACAAAGTGAGAGAAGGATGGATGGGATTGTGCAGCAACTCGATAATATCGATCGATATTGTTTCCTCCTGCTGTAAAGGCCTTCCGTCAACCGTCATCTGAATCCCCATGCACGCTGGATGGGAGTCTCAGGCACGTAGAAGCCGTCTTTGTTTCCAATTCCAGATTTTCATGTTCTAAACGTTAAAAGAAGCATAGCACAAGTTAATCTGTCCAAGTAGTAAGAAGATTGTAACAAGCATTCAGCCCATGTACAATCAGTCGAGTCTGAAATGCAAGGTTTCAGACGAGGGCATGGCGCAATCTTTACCATTTGCACGTTAGAGTTTTTATTACGCTGTGCCCAATATTTCGAGTTTCTTTCAGACCTTGAGAAAGACGAGTTCGTCGGTCGCGATAAAGAAATTTATACCAAGCCTGTCAGGCAAAGAAGAGCAAAGCATAAATAAATCGAGTATAAAATGCAAAATTTCAGACGATTGCGTGGCGGATTCTATCCCGCTCATACGTCGATAAATTTCTATTTTCTTATGCATTCATATGTGCTTTTAACTTCTTCATTGCGTTTACCGTGAGCAAAGTTATCGTCTTTCAAACAGTGTGTACATCTTTTGAGGCACCCTGTAACTAGGTTTCACGGAAAGTTCTCAACGTTTTGTATTACTATTTTTCGTTCGTCTATTATTAAGTAAAAATTCAGCTTGCATTGCGCATTAATGTTACTTTCTGTACGGAATTTTGCGCTCTATCTGAATAAATAAATTATGTTTCACCGTTGTTTTATATTTCTGTTCATTAAGGTCCTACTGATATATGTCTAAGAAACAATTCCGAATGATATTTTCTTTCAACTTCAAATTGGAACAATCCGAAGCCGAGACAGCTCGACAAATCAATCAAGCGTGGGGACCTAATAGTGCTAGAGAGCGCACTGTGAGCCAATGGTTCAGTAATATTCGGACCGGAAATTTCAGGCAGCGGGACAGGATTACACCCGCCCCTGCTGGGGGGGGGGGGGGCGTCAGGAGGTACAGCCGCTGTTTTGCGGACCGAAAACTTTTGACTTGCCTGTCAAAGGGTTTGTGAAGCAGCCGTTATACTCTCAGTGAAGCCCAGGGGGTTGGGGGTGGGTGAGCAAGGGGGATGAGAGGAAGATCGCAGCCCCCCCCCCCCCCCTCACCCAGAAGGGGCGGGTGTACCTCCTGAAAGTCCCCGTGATTTCAGCCCCTTGATGACTTCCGTAGCGGCCAACCTGAGGAATCCTGGACGACGAGTTGAAGGAATTGGTGGAAGCTGAACCATACCAAACAGCTCGCGGGATCGCGGAAGAGCTAGTCGTCAGTAAAACTGCTGTTACGGGTGCTTTGAAACGCCTTGGGAAGGTGAAAAAGCTCAAAAAGTGGGTGCCCACGAGTTGAGTGCGAGGCGAAAATTGTTACGTTTCGAGATTTGCCCTCCTCTACTTTTACGCAACAAAACTGACCCGTTTTTGGATCGAAACATCACTTGTGATGAAAAGTATATTCTAAATGATAACAGGCCATTACAACATTTTAGCACCAGGCCGGACGATCACAGCAGTAAGGAAGTCGAAGAAATATACCGAAAACTGCTTAACTTCAGCCAGCATTGGTCGACAGAAGAGGCCCGATTGTTTTGCACGATAACACCCGCCCACACGTTTCACTAATTACTATTCGAAAATTGAACGAATTAAGGGTTATCACCTCGCCGTATTCTCCAGACCTCTCACCAACCGACTGCCACCTCTTCAAACGCTTTCTGAACTTTCATCACTGGTTAAACCTTCACCTTCACCAAGCCATAACAGCTTTCGTGGATTTTGTCTAATCTCGACCGCCTAATTTTATCACTGATGTCGAACTAGTAGCCCATTGGCAAAAGTGTTTCGAATGCATATTTCGACTAATTTCGATAAGATTTGAGAAAGTTATGGCAGTTCAAAGTGAAGCACTGAGAACTTTCCGGACCCTAATACATACTCTGGTTGCTACAATGTTTGGTTGCGATCAAAACTCTTGCCCAGCGAGGAAAATTTCTGCGCGGGAACACGCGTCGAGAGTCGCAGCAGTCGTGGAAAAGCTTAAGCGCTGATTTTGAAGGATTTTTTTTGAGGAGTTAAGAAGTTTATCTGTGAGTGCTCTGCATAGTAAAACAGTGGATGTTGACTGTAAACTCAGGTAGGGCGTCTGTCTTCAACCAGGGGTGTGGACAGGCTCACGCTAGTCCAAAGCTGGCTGCCCGATAACTTGGACAACTTGGCACTCGACCGTTGTTCGACACTGGCAACTGTTGACTCCCGAATAGTCCGGGTTTGAATTTCCTGGACTACGTTTTGTGCTTGGGGCGTTAACAAGACGAGGCACCCCAACACACTTCTTCGCACCGCTATTGAAGAAGCATTCACAAATGTGGACAGCTCTTTCAAAGACAGCGAGCGAGCGCGTCCGGCCAAACATGGAGGCGGTTATTGCGGCTGACGGGTGATGTACAGAATAATTTTACTCTGAGATATCCCTCTATTTGTGTGTAAAAGAATTTTCTATTTCATTTGTATTTTATGATAACAGATTTGTCTGAAAAGAGAAAGTTAAGAAAGTTTGACCAGATTTAAACGCTGTACCCTGTATCTACCACAAAATATTAAACCTATTGAATAGTACGTAAACTAGGTCTGCATAGGATAAAGCCTTTACAAATTGCACTTCTTAGCCTCCTTGGAGAACTGGATCTGCTCTCGCTTTCAATTCCCGTTTTCTAAGAGCGTTGAGTACATTTTTTACCAGCTACTCCTGATCCTTATCCGCTTGCAATTTTTTGTTTCGACAGAAAAAAACAAAAGGAAAATTCCCTTAGAACTCAGTTCATTCATGGAGGAGAGAAGCTAACAAGTCACATCTCGTTGATAGACCTTCCCAGGCAAATCTGCTTTCTGCCGCTAGTGAAGCACAGCATTGAGCGTCGAATGTGTTGGCGCAGACATTCAGCACACTTCGCACTGTATGTAATTTACATCAGTAAACTGTCATTACAAAACAATCCGCTTTAGGCGTGGTAGACATATAGTTGTTGTTGATTTTGTGGTACAGCCCAACGAAAAACTTCGTATAAAGTATTCGCGACGCCTGAATCATCCATCGATCTATTACACTGCTGGCTTCTCTAATATGATTTTCTCATCTGTCTCTTCCTATAAAATGTGGATGATTGAAATAAGCTTCGTGAACCGACAACGTTCAGACAAGAACGCTCTAACTAGTTCTACTTCCCTATTTCTGAACTCTAGCAATGGTTGCTTGTAATTGAATTTTTTGAGCAATGCCTTATCGAAAATTGATATCAACGGCCGGCCCATTCTGATATCACGGGTGGTTGCTGACAGACCTCGAGGATAACGTGGATGTTACTTGGATGCCGATTGTGTAAGGGTAGCATTGCTTCCCGGAAAGCAGAAGGTGCGGATTCGAGTCCCGCCCAGCACAATAACTTTGATCTCAACGAACATCCTGTGACAACACTCATTATGCCGTTTTTATAAACGATGTGCAATACTGTTACCCTTCCGTCACCCAAGACTATGTAATGTCTTGGTGATGGAGGGCTATTAATAGAACTCAACGTTCTGTTTTAAATTTCCGCAGTTGGAAAAGATGTGTATATGTTAGGTTGTTCGATAATTAATGTCGTGTTTCCTCATAAGTGGCATCAACTCTGTAATTTTTTTGTAGTAGTGCTTAGATGACTTACATTGTTATATACTACTTTAAAGGTTAGACTTAATAATATCCTCTATCAGAAACTGAGCGCTCTTCGTAAGAAAAGTGGGTAAAAATAAACTTGAAAATGGACAGTCAAAGAGAGCATTATCAATATATTTTATTGTTTTACTTCCGAAAGCCAATGATGCGGTGCGAGGAAGAGAATATATTAAATTTCTGGTGAGGACTGCCTTACCGAACATCGGTGTCAGTGTTGGTTTGCTCGCTTTTGCTACGGAGATTCTGTGTGCAAGGTGCATCACATACTGGTTGCACAATCACTACTGATGACGACAAAATGAAGGCATGGGTCGAGACGGCAAAAGATCATCCCGCGAAATGGCCAATATAACTTCGTTTATCATTTTTGCTTAAGCCTGGAGCGGCTGTTATAGAAGATAGCTATCTTCTATAACAGCCGCTCCAGGCTTAAGCAAAAATGAAAAACATCATTTCTTCGAAGGCCTTCAGCTTAACCGGTTCCATGCTGATATCAGCGGCCGGCTCATCCCGATATCAAGGGTGAGTGCTGATAGGCGAGATTGCTAGGAAGATATCGTGGATGTTCTGTTCGGTCAAACAGCGCCGGTGGTGTAAGGCGAACATCGCTGCCCGGTAAGCAGAAGATGCGGGTTCGAGTCCCGCCTGGCGCAAGAGTTTTGACCGCAACTAAACATCCTCTTAATAACTTCGCTTAATTTTCATTGTTAATGTAATTGTCACTTTGAAAAATAGGAAAAGAACGACATTGATGACAAAACAGCCCAATAGTTTCAGATGCATTATAAGGTTGTTGACAGAGTATATACAGGGTGGCCCATAAGTCCTGCAACAAAAACATAAAGGATAAAAAGGATAAAGGACGGCGTTACTCAATCCCTTCTGGGATGCGCCAGCGCATTCTACTTCTACAGGATGTCATGTAGGCGACATGCGACATGAATGCGTATTTGGCCATACAATGACTTGCGGGGCCAGCCGATGAACAAGTCAGCGCTTTATCCTTCCCAGACATGTCTGGTACCATTTCACCGACCCCGGAGGGATGGAAGGCTTGGTTGGCCTGGGCGGGAAATCCGAACCAGAAACCTGGTATCGGGTGCACGCGGCAGTCGCGCCTCCTCCGACTGCGCTACACGCGCTACACGCGTAACAAAAACATAGGCGTATAAAAAGGCTAGGAATGCACTGAATTTGGTACATTGTTAAACCATGTTTGCCCATGGTTTGTAGATTATGGTAGAGCGGTATTATTCATAAGGGACCACTCCTGGATTGATAAGAGCCTTCAGATCATGTGGTTGCTTTGCAACTCACGTCGCAGCCCCTCTTACGGAGTTTTACTTCTTATTCGTTTCAAAGAGGATATTGAACAATAGTTTTCCCAGGCTTTATAGAACAAGACATTTTCTTTAAGATGGTTAATAAACAAAGATTGGAAATCTAAAGATTTAGGAATTTCACAGCTAGTCTTTCGCAGGTGCAATATCTTGCAGATGGACTGAGAACCGCTACCACGTCCTTTTCTTTTGCTGTTACAGGAATCGCTTTACCAGAATGTGCATTTTGCCTTTAAACAGCGCGATTGAGCCTCTAATATATGGTGTTTAGTTTTTGTTCCTATCAAACGAACATTTTTATTGATTTTCACTATTCTTACACAAAAACCTATGGAGTGCGGGGAGACATTTTGGAAAATCGTGTATGACAAAAACTTGCCATGCCTGGCCGTTGTTTTTATATCATCAGGTTCCCGCAAAGGTAGCATTAAACGCACTATTATTTTGACCTTTCTGGGATCGCTCAACTTTGAGAAAATTTTCATCAAATGAGGCAGAGGCTGAATACCCATTTCGAACGACGCCCTCCAACTGCGCTTACAAATTTTTCCTTCTACTCTCTTCTCCTCATAGCTGAGTCTTCATCTCACTTGTGGACTTGTAGAGCTTTCCTTGTAGTTTTCTAGAAACAACATATTGCTTAGTAATAGATTACGCACACGGCTGAATATTGCATTTGTTCCAGCTGGTTGCTGCATCCTGTATGATCAGAAAATTAAAAGCGTTCTTCTACTGTAGTTCAGATCCGTCCATCCAATGTTCACACTTGAGAAGCCTTTGCACTGTCCTACACAATACCATCATACTTCATGTTCAACAACCAATCTTCCGAAATTTAGTCACATCGGAACGGAAGCGCCCCACCACGGGCCAGAGAAGAATTTTCGGTAGTTTTACGTGAGAGAGCATTACTTTGTAATAAGAGCAGCTACAACCATGATACTTTCCAGAAGTATAGCACTAAGTATATGCTACATAACTGTTGATATGCGTTTTTTTGCAATCGGAAAAAGACAATCAATAAGGTCTCCTAATTTTGTTGCAGGACTTATGGGCCACCCTGTAAATACTAGTGCGACTCCTCATCATCATGGTCTGAAGTTTCCTCTCCAAAGTTGTTGCTCCCTTTATGCCCAGGGATATGTTTTTTATTTCCCTCATTCTGCTTCAGTTTTCTAATATTTAAGTGGAGAGACCTACCAAAAACACGGCAGAGATTTCGACATCGGGAACTTCCTTCAATGTGGCCTGTTTGTGAAGATACACTGCCAGCCGAGGCTGCCTAGCTCTCGCTTGGGCAATAGGTTATCAGCAAAGTGCACATACTTGAACGAGCAATTCATTGAAGGCTACTCGAGAGCGTTCATTCAATGTTAGACAGTTGCAGGCAGTCCCACCGCAAGCAACTCGACGACTGCTTATGGTGCGGCACCGTTTGTGATGCTTCACAATCTGTCGCTGTTCAAAAAGCTCGGAACAGTCGTTTTTCTTATCTGTGAGTTTCGAGCCTTTGTATGCATTATTAGGGGAGAACTGTTCCATTTTCATGATTTTTCTGGAACTTCCAGCTTCTTAACCATTGTGCTTCAAGATATATTGAGCTCTCTACGTACATCTCTCGAGTTACCTTGTTTACTACTCATTTTAAATCGAGGAAGCGACTCTACCTTGTGGAAGAACCTGATCAACATGTGCGCCGGTTTTTCTGCGCATTAAGATTCTGCCTTGCTATCTTTCTTACCGATCTTCGAAGGTTGTGAAAAAAGAAGGAGGCCGTAGAGCACCTGCTTGCCTGCTGGAGGAGAAGATATAATACACTACATAATCCGAACTTCTTTCACAGACCAACAGGAGCGCATGTTCTCTAACTTACGCTGGGAGCCTTGTGCACGGAAATCATACATAGCCGAAACTACGGTAATCAGTTTCCGCTGACCTTCAGAGAACATAGATAACCGATCAGATAGGCAAGGTGTGAAACCCATAGGGACCTTAACCCTCAAAATTGATAACTCTTCTTAGAAGCACATAAAATGTATGTAGTTGTTTATTTCACACGAAAAGGTAAATGATCTAATGTGCTCGGCAGCACAAGCCCTCTCTTGCCTAGGAAATCATGTATTAGGTTGGTGCAGAAGAACTACAGGTTTTTTGTGCTGTTGATTTCAACACTATTTTCTTAAAACAAACTAAGACTCTTTCATAAGCTGTTGTCACTGTTGGAAAGCTTACTATATGCGCTTTCTAAGTATGTGTATAGAATTTAATTCAATTCATATAACAGGCGAAGATTTGCCCAATGCCCGAACCAAAAAGAAGCTCACCGACACCATTCAAAGCCGGAAAAATTGATAAAAATCGCGTTTAGAAATAAGTGGCTTGAATTAGATTTTATATACATATTTAGCGCATATAATAAGCTTTCCAACAATGTACAATACCATATGAAAAAGTTTTGGATAAAAAAGTGTTGAAACCAATAAAACAAACTTTCTTTTGCGCTAAGCTAATACATACATAGAAGGAAAAGTGTACGTCCCTTCCCTGGTTGCGAAAAGGAATCCTTAGTGCCTTTCATGACATAGTTCATGTGCATGTCGCCTTATTTTCTTCCTGGAAATCTCCCTTGAACCTAGACAGTCATCGCTTTAGGCGATTTTTTCCATTTCCTTTGCTTGCCTTCAATGACGCTTCAACTGCTGGCCCACACATCGCAAAACAAATCCACGGAATCATGTCAGAACTATCTTCAAGATTTGAGGGGATATCGATGCAGTCCTGAAATATCCTCCTCGGGGCATTCACGGCGGAGTTCAATTCAATGGTCAGAGCTCTTGTGGAATGAGGTTCCCTATTAATTCCGTGACTGGGTTCGCGATTTGGTCTTTATAACCAGGCTTGGTGCTACTTTTCTGATTACAGAGACAAATGGGCTGCAGCTAGCTCGTAAATAGATTGCTCTTCGTTTCGAGTGAATCTCGCTAAACTCGCTCAACCGTGCCGCTCGTATCGGTGTAATCGTATTGAAATTGTGATTCTTGGAAGCTTCAAGGCTGATGCCTCCGTTGAAGACTTTGAAGAATCGACTGCTTTCCACCCTGAGAGACTGCTTCGTATCCGGCTGCGTTCCTGATGTACTGGCGACAACATCTAGCAATAAAAAAGGTCACGCTTCTCATATGACGACGTAATCTGTGTCTGAATCGCAACGGTAATGATATCCGGTTACTGTGGCGGTGTATGAGCTGTTTTTGTGATTTTGCACTTACGATTAGACTGGACCCATAGGATCATGTGATCTTTTCGATGGGTTCCTTTCACCTTGTGAGAAGCCTCGACTAAAAAATGTCGCTCGAATTACCTGAGAAAGGCCCTGCGATGAGTCGTTTATCCTTCACAAAATTCCAGCAAAGCCAATCCACTTTAGGGTTATGTGAGGCAAAATGAGGCTGGTTGGCTGCTCAAAAATTTAGAATTTCCTGCTCTTCCCTGGTCTAGAGAGCTAACATGCAAAGCGTGATTGGAGAGCATATCCTGCTATGACAGGACCATAAATCTAATCCAAGAAGAATAGAAGTTTCCTTAATTTTGGGAATACTTATTCTGACGCAGAAAATTCAGGTTCACAATACTCTCGTTCGTCGAGTTCAAGAAGGTACAGGTCTTGGAGAGCAGACCCTAACGAATCAAAAGCGCATTTGGAAGGTTAGCATAGAAAATGTGCAGGTAGCACACACCTACAAGACATTTCGTTGAGCAGACCAGAGCTTGGAGAAGAAGAACATATCCTACAAAATGGGTGACATATGTATGTATGCGAGCTAGGGCTGCAGTAATAGCATAACACGTTTAAAGTTTAGATCCGATTATGAAGTTTCCTTAAAATTAAAAAGAATGTTTGGAAGTTTATAAGCGGGTCAAAAATAATCGTGCAAATGAAAAAGATTTGTATTCAACTTCACAACATCGGAAATGCTCAACAGTGCAGAAACAAGAAATGAGCCGTAATGATGATTTTTCACACAATTTCAACTGAAAAGGTGAAAACATCACAAATTATGATCTGTACACTGTATAATATATTGTTACGTGTTTAATGCATGCTTTAGATAATAAATAAATAAATAAATAATTAAATAAATAAATTGTCACGTATCAGAAAGCAGGTCGTAGGAGATCACATTTTCGCCATCTTTGTCAGAAGTATGGAACCACTTCTCAACTTGGTTGCCAGTTTCAATGCTAAGAAAATCACTTGCAGCAATATAAAGCTTTCTGTAAAGCAAATGCATCCACCAGCGTTTTAGAACTTTCTAAAAACTATGGCACACCCGAAGATGTCCGCGGCCGTAGCCTTGTGAAGTAATAACGTCATTATTAGACAGTGAATGACCTGACAACAGCAGAAAGTCCGGTAAAAAGACGAGTTTGGTGAATCGGGCAGGCTGTGATCCTGACAACCACGATGGAAACTTTATTACATGCATTGAGGTAAGAAAAGAACCAAGAAGTACCGGTGATCCTATACGTAACAGTAAACAAAACGGAATGTAAAGCAACACAAATGAAGAGGACGTGCCTACAATTAAGGAAAAAGGAAAGAGAGATCATTGCTGCAACACTAACTCAGGAACTACTGCGGAATCACTTCAAGTGTTTGTCAAGAACTTTTTTGAAGCTATTGAGATTGTCAGGAAACTGAATTCTTTTGTTTAACCTAGCGTACTCTAGGCCTGCACGAACTGTGAAGAAGTTGCTACGTTTAGACGTTTTTGACGTTTTTACGTGAAGTTTGCAAGAATCACCTTTAGTACTAGATGACGCCAGACCAAAGAATTCCGGACGCTTCAACCCAACGTTCCCATGCAAAATCTTGTGGGCCATTATAAAATCATTTTTTACTCTCCTTCTTAGTAGAGGTTCAAGGTTTAGAATCTTGTTTCTGGTGGCACAACGTGGAATACTCTTATATGTGAAACCTAGAGCCCTAATTAAGAGCTTCCTTGTAAAGTTATTTTGAACTTGTTCTAACCTTCGAATTATATTCTTCTTGTGTGGATAAAATATGAAATTTCCATACTCGACAATAGGCCTAACGTACATTTTATAAGCATTTAACAAAACGCTAGGATCTCTGCTGCGCAACGCCTTAAATAGGAGGAACACTCTTTGCTCAGCTTTTGAGGCAATATTATCACAATGCATATCAAAAGAAAGCCTATGATTTATCAGAAAGCCTACGAAAGCCGAGTCTCTAAAATAAAGGCGCAGTCATTCCGACCCAACGTACTCTGGAGGCACTTGCACAGCTGAACACCATCTTCACATAATTTCTCTGAGAATCTTTGGTATGATGGCATTCAAATAATTTGAAAGCACTGAAAGGATGCTAATAGTGTTAAAAGCCTATTTCGTTCAATTATATCGAGTGCGTACAATAACCAACAATAATATGTAATAATCGTAAGCCCGAATGCCAGTGAACGAGCCATCATGAAAAAGGTATCCGTTTCCAGAAGTCGTGAATTTCCATTCATCTTATTAGCAAAGTCTAGCATAAGCAAGTAAACATTGGCTGTCACCGGTGATGGTATGAACGTGGTGATTAAATCATAACATTTTATTTGAACCAATCCATTGTTTCTTTCCACAGTGTATACGGTAACACTGTCTCATCTGCATATGTCATCTTTGCTCCTTACAATGCTCCAAGAAAACTCTGTTATTGTACGAGAAGGCCAAAGCTGTCGTAGGCTTCCCAACAGCAAGGGACAGCTTTGCTTTTAATGCAAAAAGTTCATCTTGTGAAGTTCTGAAGACGGTTTCGTAGAAAACACTCTTCTTTTTCGGTAACAGGTTTTTGAATGGAAATAAGTCCTACATCTTATGCATGAATTCAAGTGTAGTAGTAGCAAATAGGAGACATATTGACGACCGTTGATGTGGGCACGAAATCCCAATGAGAAACCTTTTCAATTATTGAACCTCCTCGTCCCGTGTCAACAGTGGCGAAGACCACTACACAAGTTTGGACTCGTGACTCTTGGAACTGGAATAAAGCCTACGAGACCTCAATGTTTTAGAAAATGTTTCAAACGTGCCCAGGCTTCCAATGTGAGGAGAAGCCGAAACCCTCGTATCGAAATAGGGCGGAGGGAAATTGAAAGTTCACTATATTTTGCTATGGAGCTGAGTGCTGGCCCGTGGCTAAAAATATGCCATTCCCGCATAAAAACTTGGAAGACGCCTCAGTGTGATAGAAACGAGGATGCTGCGGTGGGCAGCCGGAGTTGGCTGGAATGGAAACACGCGTTAAGTTACCCAGAACTTGTAGAAGTTATGGTAGCACCGGGTAGTTTTGAATGCTTACAATTGAACAGCCGACGCCTTTGCCTAACAGCACAAAGGCATGTCCAGTAAATACTATAAAACTCGTTCGCTGACAGAAGTTCGTGGCCGCGCATCGCTGATGCTCCCCTTTTCAACTGCGACGCGCAGCCGCGCATCAAATTCGGAGCTCAGCGCCGCTCGGAAAATTGAAGCGGGAGTGTAAAAGTTGCCTTACGCGCTCGTACTGAATGGGCAACGGTTCCATTCGGCAAAAATTTGGTCTCATCCCAGTACTTGAGAGGCTGGCGACAATGTTCAGAAGACTGGCCTTAACCTCGAGGTCCCCGGAAAGCGGCTATGAAGGAGACCAAAGCAGCACTGGCTTGATACGCTGCATGTTGACTTGAAGCTAGCTGGGATACACCCCAATCAGGTATTTGATCGGGAGAAGTGGCCCCAACACACCAGGAATGCGTACCTCTTCACTAAGCGGGAAAAACGCTGAAGATGAAGTATAATTTGGTTCATTTCAGATTGCTTTCTTCTCCTGGAATTCAGTGTACCACTTACGTTTCTGAAGCGAAGCACCCTTAGCGAGTTTGTCATTCACGAAATGAGCTTTCTCAACTTTACACTCAACTACAAGTACATTATGATGCCCGGCCTCTCGCTGTGCGACGGATCTCGTGAACAGTGAGTGCCGCACCTTCACGTCTTAATTTGTTAGTGCTAATAATATTAAGTTGTTGCGAAAGTTCCCGCCATTTTTTTTGAATGTGGTTTTTTCTCACTAACGCTACCTTATAGCAGCCTATATTTTGTTCACATAAGGAGATCAGGTATGTATAGGTTTACTATTATTCCCAGCTACTCACTCTCTCGTAACTCCTTCTAGAAGAATGGAGCTTTCAAAGGAGTACATCCGAGGACCCTTATTGTATGACTTCAAATTTGGTGAGTCAGCAGCCTGTTCCTGTCGTCGCACCAATGATGCATTTGGGGAGGGCACAGTGTCCGATCGCACTGCGCGAGGATGGTTCGCACCACGCATTCGCAAGGGTGGGCTTGCACTTCAGGATTCGTTCAGGTCAGGACGTGAATTCGATCACGACAACGACCGATTGCGCCAGCTGATGGAATCGGACCCAAGGCGGACTTCTCGTCAACTTGCGCTGGACTTGGGTGTGCACTATGCCACCATCGCCAGGCACTTACATCAACTGGGTAAGGTGCACAAGTTGGCATAGTGGGCTCCCCACGATCTTACTGAACGCGACCGCCAGAAACGTGCTGAGGTGGTCCCTCAATTGCTCTTGTACAAGCGCACAGATAATTGGCTGAAGGCCATCATAACAGGAGATGAGAAGTGGGCCTGTACGTCAACATCAAGAGGAGCAGGCACTGGGTTGGCAAGGGTGAGCAGTCTGAGCCGCAGCCAAAGGAGGATCCTCACCCGTCGAAGATCATGCTTTGTTTCGTGGGATTACAGAGGTGTCATCTACTACAGGCTGTTGGCCCGTAACGAAACTCTAACAGCGGTCCTGTACTGTCAGCGGCTGGATAGACTGGCCGCCAAGATCGCAGAAAAGCATCCGGATTATGGCACAATCCGATTCTTGCACTATAATGCTCGACCACACATTGCAAGAAGGACTCGCCAAAAGCTTATCGACCTTGGATGGGAAGGCTGTCTCACTCACTGTACAGCCCAAATATTGCACCAACAGACTTCCACTTTTTACTGTCTCTCTCCAATGCCATGCAAGGAAAACGTTCGATGACGAGGACGACATGGAACGCTGGCTGGCTGGCTTTTCCAGTCAAAGCCAGAAAAGTTCTACGCTGACGGGAGTCTGCCTGAAAAGTGGAGAGAGTGATAGAACATGATGGCGGTTACTTCGTTTCTCGACGTGTTTCGCTTTTTTGTAAAACTAAAAAAATGTAGTGTCTTAAAAATGGCGAGAACATTTGCAACAACCTATTAATATGGTAGGAATAATCATTTGATCTTCAGTGTTGATGTTTTGAGTTTCGAAGAAAATTCGGCGTGGCCAATTAAGAAACTCGAAACTCTGTCAGGAAGGGGTAATCTACAGATTTCATTCCTCCGTAAAGCTAAGAAACTGGAAATTCGACAGACTATGCTCATACCTAAGATCAGGCAGTGCCCATCAGTGAACCGGTTCGCAGTTTGAATTCGAACCTTTCAGCATTCCATTGATAGTTGCTACAGTAATTTCTACCTCCAACCGGACCGAGACGCGACGAGCTATTCGAGAGACCTGGGCGTCGCCCAGAGAGTCGCAAGCTATAAAGGTGAGTTAGCTTATTCGTGTTACTCAACTGTGTTAGTTCCTGAAGTTGGTGCCTTCGTCACGTAGTCATCCATCAACTATTCTGTCGCTACTTGCCGATTCTCTATAAGCCAGTCTATAACATTGTGTCGCTTTGGCAAAACCATTTTGGCACCTAATAAGGAGAGCTCCTTGAACTTCTCATTTCGAGGGTTTGTTAGCTTATGCGACCATCTTACTAAATATTCGTATATTTAATTGCCGATATAAACAGGCAGATTTCACAAATTTGTTCGCAGAGATTTATGATGCTCTCTCTGCATTTCAGACAGGACGAGTTCTAGTCTTCTTTCTGTTGTCGGCTCCCCTCTCTATTCATGAGCTGTATGTGCTACGAAAGGAGCAGAAGAAGCACAATGACCTGATTGTGACGGATTTGCCAGAGACCTACGAAAACCTGGTATTCAAGGTGATACGCTCATTTTTCCACTTTGAAAAGAAGTATTGAACTCTATAATTGCTTAAAATTGGGGCTCCAATATTGTCCGGGTGCTCACCTTGCTACATTTGCACGTCACCACGTTTATTTTCAGGTCAAATTGGACACTTTCCAAACCAAATTGGGCACTTTTCAAATCTGTTTAGTCACGGTTGAAAAAATCTGTTTAGTCACGGTTTGACAAGTGTTCTGCTTGGTTTGAAAATTGTCCGAAAAATCTATTCGCCTCTCAGTTGGTCCTTCTATCCGTTCGTCCACACAAAGGACGAAGGGCTTCACGTCTCAAACGGTATATCACTTCTCCGAGCTAATCATCCGAGGGGACAACACGAATTTGAAGGCCATTGACATGCTTCACAGCAAATGAATAGTATCCATCGCACAGTGATTATCGATCGATTTTTACCCAACGCTATCTTTTTGGAGTGGGAGTGACGCGAATATGATGGCTGACGGACAGGTTTTCACAGTAAATAAACAACCTCAATCGGCTTCTGCCGATTCTAGAGCGAAGACTCAACCGGTAATCAGAGCGGCCTCTGGTCTGCAGGCTCCTGTTGTTGTATACATCTATGAATTCATTAGGACGACTTCTCCATTGAAATAATTTTTGACTGCAGAATACATTCCCGTTTACAGGTGTACGCATCTATGGTATTTCATCAGCAATACTGTCCGATGGCGCGATTTCTGATGAAGGTTGATGACGACGTGGTAGTTCACCTCGACCGCATGCTGGAACTGTGGACTGTTGATGACAGCGCAAACATGTCACTTTTCTGTCAGGTGTGGCCACGGTCATTTCCAAAGAGGAATCCAAAGAGCAAATGGTAAGCTGTGACGTGAAAGTCCCTTGAAACATTGAGAGATAATCTTTATGGGAAACTCGGCTGCAGAACGATTTGACACGGAGAACGCGATGCTACCAAAATGCAAAAGAATGAAAAAGAGGACCGAAAGAATCAGTTTCACCTATCCATCTTCGTTGGCACAAAAGTGACAACCAAAGTGAAGAAAAATGATTCTTCTGGGCGGGATTGAGCAACTCCAGTCCAGTCATGCGTACGACGTCGTGATTAAGCTGCGCTTGAAGTCGAGCAGTTGTGGCAGGACCTCTAAAGGGGTATTATTGAGGAATAGATACGAACTCCAGTGTTGCGCATCCTGAGACCCATCTTAGTGTTTGCAAATGCACAGAAGGCTTTCCATGCTATGCATTTCACAGCGTTAATGGAGCGCCTTCAAATTCTGTTCTGATGGCGTTGTCTAGATGTGATGCAAACGTATTATAAGCACATCAAAAATAATGTGTAAAAGGGATTTAAGTTTTTTTAAACAAAATAACTAAAGTAAAAGTGGGTCGCCACTCGGCCACTAACGACAATGGTAGTGACGTCGGTGTGCTTTAAGGGTGGATCAGTGTGCCTGAGCAGACGACGAAGAAGTTGAAAGGTTAGGCCATTCAATAAATTGAGGCACCCTACAACCTTGTTCGACACAGGAAACTTGAAACATTAAGAAGGTGCTGAAGTTTTACGAAGAGAAAACGGGAAGAATGTTAGCAAAATGTTTATGTAGTAAAGAGCTATGTTTTTAGTAAAGGATTTTGCTGGACGGATTGTGCAACGTCAATCACACACTTGAAATCGGCCGTAAAAAGTGAAGTTCTTCACTTCTTCAGCTTCAGTTTCACTTTGATTTTTTTCGTTTTCCCTTCGAAAGACTATACAACTTTTAACGAACACTGAAGTTCTTTACAGGAATTCATTGTAGTTTTTAAAGAATTAATCAGAAGAGCTCCAGTGTCCTCCTAGTGAAAAAGTGGACACAGCAGGTCTACCGAGTATATTACAGCGCCACTACCTCGCTGTAACAACCAAAGTAAATTTGCAGCGGGTAATAACGTTGACCTTCGAAAGGAAGGCGACAACATTTTCAATGCTTGGCATAAGCTCTCTTCCTTAAAAATGCTTACGATTTTTGCTAAATGCTGGAAATGAAAATGCTGAATGCTGAAAATAAACCGATTTTCCTCACCAGTACTAATTCATATGTAAGTGTCGCCGAAGTATTAGATCGTTGCATACGAAAAGGCTGATTTTGCTACCTCAATTTTTGGTCGATTTTTCGTGGCTACGATTGCTCCCATTTAAGGCATTGTACGTGGCTCCTGAAAGCGAGAAATCTCCGCGCTTTTTTACCACTTGTTGCTTCTGTGCCTCAATTGCCTCTTGTCGAGCTTATGACGTCGTTTTTACTATATGAGTCAACGTGATATTCGGGTGCTCTACTTCTGTGAATGGAAAGGGGGACTCGACGCTGCGGCCGCAGCTCGTAACATCAACTCTGCATTTGGTTTCGCTAGGAACGCACAGTTCGCCACTGGTTCGGAAGGCTTCGATCTGGAGATGAAAGTCTTGGAGATGAAGACCGAGGTAGGCCGCCATCACTTCCCAACGACGACCAACTCAAAGCAGTGGTGGAAGCGGATCCGCGTCAAACTGTGAGGAGCCGGGTTAGCATTTCGGCGATCCCCACGAACTGACCGCCAGGCAGGTCCCGAAGCGCCACGATACCTATGTTTCGATAAGGATGCGCACTTTAAGGAAGCCTTTTTTGGACAGGGTTGTCACATGTGACGAAGAAGTGATCCTTTATGACAATCGTTGTCGCTCTACACAATGGCTGGAGAAGAATGAGAGTACGAAGGCCGAAACCAAGTCCCCATCCAATGTAGGCCATGGTGACTGTATGGTGGGCAGTCGCTGGTATAGTATATTACAAGTTCTTGGAGACTGGAGAAACCATCACAGCGGAGATGTACTGTGCTGAAATCGAAGTGATTCGTAAGAAGATGATTGAAAAACGGCCGGCTTTGGTCAATCGAAGAAGCCCAATCCCACTGGATGACCAGGCGCGTTCGTACGTTTCAAAAATTGTTGTCCAGAAACTGGATGAATTGGGTACGAAACTCTGCCACGTCCTACATATTCGCCAGATCTGTCTCTTACCGGTTATCATTTTTTCACGCATTTAGATCGTCATGTGAAGTCATGAAAAATTCAGCAACCAAGATGATGTTGAAAATGGCTTCTTATGTTTTACTAATTCTGTTCTGTTTTTAAGGATGGAATATCTAAGCTGTTCTCGCGTTGAAAAGTGCATCAATTGTGGAGATGATTAACATAATTAATAAAGTCGCTTCCAATCAAAGTTATGATCTGGCAAAATTTTCAGTCAAAATCGGCCATTTCATATGCAACGATCTAATACGAACAGGAGATTGCTCAAATTTCTCGTTGTGTAAACGTGCTCTAGCCGTAGTGGCTAGTGACGAAGTATTAGGCCCATCGTTATTTATCGTACATTTGTTTATTTATGTTGTGATGGAAACACTGCAATATCATTTGCAATATCTTGAACTTTGCGATCAATGCGACCAATAAGACAACGCTTGTAATCAGCACTCAAGTCACTTGAGTCCTTTCAAAGAAGCTGGTATTTATTATATTTACTTGGAAACATTTCCGGAACG
The DNA here is from genome assembly GCA_947359475.1 of Heligmosomoides polygyrus bakeri. Lineage (NCBI taxonomy): Eukaryota > Metazoa > Nematoda > Chromadorea > Rhabditida > Heligmosomidae > Heligmosomoides > Heligmosomoides polygyrus. The sequence continues at coordinate 35,277,438 of OX375868.1, forward strand.
TTTGCGAGTATGTCGGCAACAATTTCAGGTTTGTGTCGGCCCAGATGTGGCCAGAGCGCCATTTTCCACCCTACTGCAACGGTCCTATGTATGTAATGGGCAAAACAGCCGGGCAATCCATCATCGACCTGACGCAGATCTTCCCGCCGATGACCATCGAGGTACACCTTGTAGAACGTAACCTCTTTTCCTTCTTTGTCATGTATCCCACGGTGAGGTACACAGGGAATCAGCATCGGAAATAATGACATCATCATAATGCTGAAAAAATAAGCTGTCAGTAGGGAACAAGCCGCAATAAGGTTACCTTCCACAGCATACAACTGGAGAAAGACTACACAGAGCGCAAGAAAACTGTGTGATCGTGTGGACTCCAAATCAAAATCGAAATCTTAACCGGTCAGTTTAAATTAAATAAATAAAAAAGTCGCAACATACGAGAACCGAACCCCTGAGTTCCCTATCATGAAGCAAAGCCGCTATCTAATGCGCTCTGAACCGATCGGCCGGGCGTGCGCGGCATGCAAGTGAGTGCACCTGAGCCTGAGCGCCGCCACCGTAAAGTAAACTTTGGTAAACTTAGTAAAGTTTGGGACTCTTAACCGTTTGTTCTGAGGACTTGGCAGAAACGAAACACGTTCTTATGCTAAATGGAGTTGAAGATTCTTCCTGTGTGACTCTCTTTCCCTGTTCAGAAGTGCGCTTCAGACCCTTCCCATGCTAGGGAAAATTGATTACTTCGTGGTTTGGACGCCCAATATTATTCAATTTTTTTAGGAGACAGGAGAGGGCGGGGGTTCAGGGGTTACGTATTCTGCAATGCTGATTAGGTTTCTAATAGGTGTTTTACATGCTCTTACCACACGTCCATGAATAATTAATAAAAATGCTTGCTTTAGCGACTCGTAAGACGCAAAGCACAATTCTACATTACTTACGTTTACTACATAATTGGAAAGAAGCATGATTGTTTATGCATGACTCGCTTCAGACAGGATTGAAACCCTCCGTTTGCAGCTATACACATCAAACCCAAGCAGCTGACACTCATTCAATGAATTATCACGCTAATTCCAAAGGTAAAGATACCTGTAGCAGGACGTCTTCGCTCTGAGGACGAAAGGATCCAAGAAATGCTGGCTGCGCTGAGCTTCAAAGCAGGATTGATGAAGGCCCACGAGCGATTCTTAGGAGATCACACTGCGCCTCTTTACACCAATTTGTCTCGACTTCACATCGGTTCCACGACTCGTACTCAAAGCTTTGGCGACTGAGGGTATATCTATACCGACACCTCTGGTATATGGACAGAATGCTTACGGCACCGGCGCTGCATGAGCAAGTGCGACATACACGATGTCCTCGTGCGGCCAACCATCGCTCACCGTTGACTGCTAGTTTCGGTATGGAACCGGTTAAGGTGAAGGCCTTGGTAGATTTAATTGAGGTTCAGTGACGTACCGTCGGTAAACATTCGCCAAAACGCGGCCGGCGGCGGATTAATCCGCCGTTTCCGCCGCTTCGCCATAATTTCCTTTAAAGTCGATTATATCCAATGAAATGCACACTGTTAGAATCAGAACAACATGATCTACCCAATGGCGCAAAGATCTTCACAAGGTTTTAAAATTTTTGAGTCCCAGATGACCTAAATTAGGCGAGCTCGTAATTATCTTGACCTGACCCGTACTCGCTCCTGAGTCTCGCCTAATTATACCCTGTGGCAGGAGTAGACCTGCCCAGTAGATTTTTTTAAATTTTAAAATAGTATCAAGAATGCATTTTATGCCAATTTTAGGTGTTGCCTCATCATGGCGATCTATTTGATATCAAATTTGCCTACTCTGGCTCCATGTACATCATTCCATGCATTCTCAGCTGCTGGTTTTTTTCATTTTCGCTGATTAGTTGCGAGCGCATCGCTTTCGTTCTACGGCCAATTTTTGCTGAAATTCTCGATTATGAGGCGTGGATTCCAAATATGGGTTTTAGGCTTACCTTGATCAAAAGCAAGACAGTTACCGGCCGCCAAGTCGGCAGTGCATCAGGGTTACAAGGAGACACGTCCTGCAAAGGCTACTTCACTCGTGTAGATCTGTGTCTCCACGCGGTGAATCAGTATGAGAGCTGGATATGTGGTGAGACACCATGCAGAGATGCTGTCTCACAAAAACGACGGAGCTCGCAACTCACGTCTCGGAGTTTCACTTCCTCAAAAGTCCAGTTTCCTTCAAATCCAACTTTGAGATTTGACACTGACGTCTGTCCATATCCCGTAGAAGAGTTCCTACCATTTAGCAAAGCCTATATTTGCAATATCTTTCGAAAATTTTTCACTCGACTTTAATCGAATTTATTACTTGAGACAAGCCCGATACTAGAGCTGAGACTGTTGCCGTAATTGCAGTGACCTGACCTGCCCCAAATTTTGCTTACAAAAATTTTACTGAACCGACAAAGGGTTGACTTGCCACGGGAAAAATTGTCTTCCATCCGTAGGAAACAACACCAGAAAACTCATAAAAATTCAAGCCCTAACAAAAGAAAAAAAGCTTCTCCGCTACGACCTTCGGTTCGACTAATCAGCGAAAATGAAGAAAAAAAAACCGGCAGTTGAGAATGCATGGAATGATGTACATGGAGCCAGAGTAGGCAAATTTGATATCAAATAGATCGCCATGATGAGGCAAAACCTAAAATTGGCATAGAATACATTCTTGATGCCATTTTAAAATTTAAAAAATTCTACTGGGCAGGTCTACTCCTGCCAAAGGGTATAATTAGGCGAGACTCAGGAGCGAGTATTGGTCAGGTCAAGATAATTACGAGCTCGCCTAATTTAATTTAGGTCATCTGGGACTCAAAAGTTTTAAAACCTTGTGAAGATCTTTGCGCCATTGGGTAGATCATGTTGTTCTGATTCTAACAGTGTTCATTTCATTGGATATAATCGACTTTAAAGGAAATTATGGCGAAGCGGCGGAAGCTGCGGATTAATCCGCCGCCGGCCGTGTTTTGGCGAATGTTCACCGACGGTACTGTAGAGATCCTGCTCGGTGGCCGGGTCCAGGAGATGCGGAAATTTTAATTTTTTCAGTAAACAGAAGACGTGGAACCGAGTTTGTTAGAAAACAAAGGACAGAAAACAAAAAGCCAAAAACAAAAGGAAAACTGAAAATCAGGGAATAGAAAAGAGAAAATTTCGAAATTATCGTTAAGGGCGTCTATTGCACCCAGCGAAGCATCTTCTGCTGTAACAAGCCCATTTGTGTGTAGCTGTAAACGTACTCATACACAATCGGTGTCACTTTTTGGCACTACTAGAAATTTGTGCCACATCCATCATGCTCCTCAATCGAAGAAGCTATTAGGTTGTAACGAATTAAATGGCACTGGCTCGTGCCATTTTTTTGGCGCGTCTTTACGCGTTTGATCAAGAACAAACCGTAACATGTGGCATATCATTTAGGAGCGCAAACTTTGCTCTACCGGCGAGTACCAAATTTTCTATGTAAAAGTGGGAAAACTTTAGAGTTTTATTGACTTTTTTGCAGATGGACAAAAGGGTAGTCCGAGGCATTTACTTGTATGAATTCAAGCTGGGCACTACAGCTAAGGAGGCGGACGAGAAGATAAACGCCGCATTCGGTCAAGGATGTTCCACAATTCGCACGGCGTGTCGTTGGTATCAGAAGTTCCGGAATGGAGATGAGAGCTTGGAAGAACATGAAGGTCGTGGGAGGCATAGTGATGTTGATGAGGACAAGCTGAGAGATGTGGTAGAGGAGGATCCACACAAAGGTACCAGGGAGATAGCGAAGGTTCTTGGCGTCAGTCACAACACAGCTGCCCGGCATCTGAAGGAAATTGGAAAGACCAAAAAGCTGGAAAGATGGGTGCCTCACGAGCTGTCTGAGGAGCAAAGAAACCGACGATATGAGATCTCGTCCGCACTGCTTCTACGGAACGAAACGGACCCATTCCTTGATCGCATCGTAACCTGTGACGAGAAATGGATAATGTACGACAACAGGCGACGATAGGCACAGTGGGTGGACAGCGATGAGAGCCCCAAGGTTTTTGCGAAGCCGGAGTTGCACCAAAAGAAAGTAATGGTGACAGTATGGTGGTGTTCGCTGGGAATTATTCACCACAGCTTCCTCCCTCCCGGTGAATCCATCACGGCAGAGAAGTACTGCATTGAAATTAAAGAAATGATGAAAAAGTTGAAGGATATCCGGCCGGCCTTGGTAAACCGAAGGCGAGTTCTCCTTCTGCACGACAATGCTCGCCCCATGTAGCACGAATGACGTTGCAGAAATTGAATGAGCTGAGCATTGAAACTCTACCACGTCCTCCGTTTTCTCCCGACCTCTCCCCAACAGACTACCATTTCTTCAAGCATCTTGGCGACTTCTTGGTAGGAAAATATTCAATTACCAACAGGATGACGAAAGTGCCTTCGAAGATTTCGTCAATTCCAGAACTTCTGATTTTTATGCTACTGGGATAAAGAAGCTCGTGTCACGTTGGCAAAGATGTGTAGAATCAGATGGTTTTATTTCAATTAATAAACCTGCCTACAAGCCGAGATATTAACTGTTTAAATTTACAGTGGTTCAGTGCCATTTATTTCGTTACAACCTAATAGTAGATTGTAATTCTTAACTCATTCTAGCAATTTTCGAGTTTTCATGAATGCAGTGTTAATATTTAGCTTCCTTAGCTCCCACTGTATATGCCACCCTAATGGTGAACTCAACAATCGCAGGACGAGGAGCCCACCCTGAAATACGGCAAATTCGGCATCTTTAACAATTTGGGGCGGAAGAGGAAGGGCCAGGAAAGTGATTATAAATATAGGATATAGGATGTAAACTGTCGTTCTAAGATCACCATACTATATAATAATCCCCAAAGCGATGAGTCTTCAAATAGAGAAAAACTACTCATAAAATCGGGGGAAAATTAATTACATGGCACTTGTGAAAAAACGTAGGATGCGACAATAGTTCTTGGACTCTCAAGTGTCAGGCTCATCATATAGGATAATCCAGTTCACCCAACCAAACTTTTACGCGGCATGGTAGTACTGCTCTCTTTTATACAAATGTCTCGGCTTGAACGTTTTCTTGTTGAAGCAAGAGGGCTGATGCAAGTTTGCGCACTGCTATGGAGAGACTACACATCGAGGGAGTGCCTGCCGCGGAGATCGCTGGAAGGCTTGGCATTTCGAAAATCGCGATTTGCAGCAGCCTGAATCGACAAAAAGAGATCGGAACGACTGAGGACAGACCGTGATCAGGCAGGCCAGAAACGAAGAAGCCCTGTGTCGTATATGCGAGGCAATGCTCCGTTTTGACCGCGTAATGAACTCCTTGATCCCCATCGACCGGCCTGGGGCCGGATTCATCAAAGTTACTGCAGTAACCTTAACGGAGAATTGTAAGCGAAAGCTTAGATAACGCGGCTTATCGCTCACCATATCGCTTGGTAGGCCGCGTTATCTGAGCTTTCGCTTACAATTCTTCGTTAAAGTTACTGCAGTAACTTTGGTGAATCCGGCCCTTGGTCTTACCACCGCGGGGCGGTGCCGGGTCGGGAGCAAGTCACTTAGTCAGTTTGTCTCCTCGTCGCTTCGTGACTCCGCCACTTTCTCATTATCCGCCTCGCCCCTTGCGACCCCCTCCGCGGAATCCCCTTTGTGCAGAGATCGGGAAGTTTGAATGGTTAAACCCCCTGGGATCTAGTTCATCGTTAGTTCAATAATAAATGCGCTACTAGTTCACATCGGGAAAGGGAGCCTAGTCCAAAGTATCTCACCGTCAGCCTCCCTCGCGTGTATCTCATTTTTGTTTTTCATTTCGTGTTTCATTTAGTTATAGTAAACATTAGTACATATTTTCGTTAAATTCTGATAGGTATAGCCATATGTATTTGAAATGTTCAGTATCGAGTCCGCCATGCTATTTTGTTAAATCCACCGAATGCAACGCCCTGCGTACCGCTATTGATGAGAGAGTGAAGGAGTTTATTCGTGCAAAACGAGACCGTTTTGAAATCTAACTACTTTTTTACATGTGCCTGTTGACCAGCTATAGATATTATGAATTTCATACCATTTGCTTCAAAGAAGACGAAGAAACGTGAAGAAGACCGAATACCTAACGACGGACGTTACCGAGTCCAGCTCCATCAAGGTTAACGGCATCGAGCTTTCATGCACTTCGGTCTTTAAGTACCTGGGATCAGCAGTAGCATATGATGGCAATTTGATGGTTGAAGTGAACTCACGCGTGAGTGCAGCTTGGTCCAAGTGGCGCTCGTTGACTGGCGTGCTCTGCGATGGGAAGATACCAGAACGCATGAAGTCGAAGATCTACATAGCAGTCGTCCGGCCAGTAATAATGTACAGCGCTGAGTGTTGGCCAGCGACCAAGGAAGTTGAAACGCGCCTCAGCGTCATGGAGACGAAGATGCTCTGCTGGAGACACGCACATGGACCGCATCCGAAACGATGCCGTTCGGCAGTGGTTCGGTGTCGCGCCGACAGCTGACAAGATGCGCGAAGCTCGCTTGCGATGGCACGGCCACGTTCTGCGTGGGTAGGAAGATAGCGCCCGCAAGATAGGCCTTAACTTCGAGGTAACTGGAAAGCAGCCTAGAGGGCGTCCGAAGCAGCGCTGGTCCGATACGTTACATATGGACTTAAAGGTAGTTGGTGTCCATCCTGATCTAGCGCTGGACCGGGAAAGGTGGCGTCATGACACCAGTATAGCGGACCCCGCTGCGAAGCGGGCCAGACGCTGAAGAAGAAGACCACTTGCTTTAAAGGGCCGTTTGGACGGCCAAATACTTGTGAGCAAGAACTTTTGCCGCACCCTGTATAAACATACAGAGCGCGGCAAAAGTTCTTGGTCAGGAAAATCAGAAAACAGCAGAAAGAAGTCCCGTTCATGGCTTTAAGTCTTGTCTGCATAGGAGTTTTGATGGCAACTAAACATCCTTTCTATTGCTTGTGATCCCAGCAAAACTCCTTTATGTCAAACTGGATTCAGTGACCATAGCATCGGTTCTTTCACTCTAATTGTTGTGTCAGACCTCAAAAGGTTAGAAAATTCTCTTCACAGTTTGAAACAGAAGAGCAATGTCATCAGGCCGGTATTCACGGTGAACTATAGGTTAAACTTTGTCTGTTTCGTGTGAACTGCACCGCACCACACCGCGCAATGTGATTTATCTGCAGCGTCGGTTTTCAGGATCTGTTCTACACTGGGATAATCGCTGAGTCAGCAGGAGTGCGACGGGTCAACTGGGGACGAAGCATGCTCCATTCGTCCACGGTGCGTGCACAGCATTTGCTTGCGAGACTGTTATGCTCTCCACGCCTGCAGCCTTATTCCAGTATTGTTAAGGATCTCCTCCGCGGACGGGGCAAGTGTAGCGCCACAGAGGAGCCGATCTTATTCTCCGTGCATTCGTTGCCAAATCCGGGACAAATGCGGAAGGGATTTCGGATTGTGAAGACATACAAGTGTCATTTCGCTCCATCTCCAGAAAACGCGACGGACAGCCTAATTTCCTAGCGTTTTGGCAGGAATGTTCCACATACTCATCCTAGTTTCGAATGTACATTTGTATTTAATGTGATTCTTGTGCCGGAATCGTCATCACGAGTAAAGGTCTGTTGCGTAAACTGTGCTCTATTTATGGTTATTTATGAATAATACCGCTCCACGATAATTACAATGCATATTCTAATAGTTTTCAAATTGTACAAAATTTGGTCCATTCCTATCGTTTTTAGGCAACATTATGGGCGTGTTTAACAACGTCTTTCTCTTATGAGCCACCCCATATTTAGTTCTCGATGTTATACGTCCTTGTGTACGCTCTCTTAAAATAGTGGACTCTTCTAGAAAGTAGGATTTAAAATTTGCTGAGATTTACTTGAAAGCTGTGATAGTTTGGTCTAATCTTCCCACCATATAAACAAAATATTACAGATAGAAATTGAGAGTCCACGCAGCAAAAAAAGGACTAGAAGGCAACAAACGAAGCCTTTCGTATCTGCTGCGTCAAATACTATTGCTTGAATTTTTCCTCAAAGTAAGGTGTCAACTTCTCAGCTTGCATGAGAACAGAACTTTGTCAAAACCTCAGAATCATACTGTTGATAGGCCGGCAGGGATCTAAGGCCTATATAAATTTTGGCAGTGCGATCCACTTCAAAGGGAATGACGATGCGGTAAAGAAGAAGTTACGTATCGAAAGTTTTGTTATAAAACCGGTTAAGATTATTTGGTTTGACCAAAAATTTTGCCATTTTCTACTTTTAATTGCAAACAATAATCATCTTCTTCTTCAGCGTTTGTCCCGCTTCGTCGCGGGGTCCGCTCTTCTGGTGTCATGACGCCACCTTTCCCGGTCATGCGCTTGATCAGGGTGGACGCCAGTTACTTTCATGTCCGTGTGTAACGTATCCGACCAACGCTGCTTCGGGCGTCCTCTAGGCCGCTTTCCTAACACTTCTAACTCAAGGCCTATCTTGCGGACGCTATCTTCCTTTCCACGCAGAACGTGGCCGTACCATCGTAAGCGAGCTTCGCGCATCTTGTCCGCTATCGGCGCGACACCGAACTTCTGCCGAATAGCTTCGTTTCGGATGCGGTCCATGCGCGTGACTCCAGCCGTCCAGCGAAGCATTTTCGTCTCCATGACCCTGAGGCGCATTTCAACTTCCTTGGTCGCAGGCCAACACTCAGCGCCGTATATTGCTACCGGCCGTACGACTGTTCTGTAGATCTTTGACTTCAGGTGCTCTGGTATCTTCCTGTCGCAGAGCACACCAGTCAGCGAACGCCACTTCGACCAAGCTGCACTCACGCGTGAGTTCACTTCAACCATCAGACCGCCGTCAGACGCTATTGTTGATCCCAGGTATTTAAACACCGAAGTGCGAGCAAGCTCAGTACCGTTAATCTTATTGGAGCCGGACTCGCTTACGTCAGTCGTTAGGTACTCGGTCTTCTTGACGTTCAATTTGAGTCCGAACATCGCCAGCCGGTCGCACCAAGCTTGCACCTGCCGCTCAAGATCATCTTTATCTTCGCAAGCGAGCATCACGTCATCAGCATAGAGCAATGTCCATGGGACAGGCTTCTGAAGATCTCGCATAATGGCATCCATGACGACAACAAAGAGGAGTGGAGAAAGCGCAGAACCTTGGTGCACCCCAACATGTAATTGCAAACAATCATACTTTATGAATAGTTTATTCTTAATCTTCACACAAATTACACTTGGCAAAACGCTGCCAAAAATCTCTAATTACAGTTCTAAGTTGGAGGACAATTCGGCAGTTAGAGCTCATGAACTGTCGGAAAGCGGTTTCGTGATTCTCTTGTACACGGTGAGACTCCTCCTTTGAGATCCTTTGAAGAAATGAAAGTAATACTGTGAAGACGGCGTGTATGTAAAAATTACGAAGAACAAAGTAAAATTTTAATCCCACAAAATCCAATATTTTTGTACGGACGCGTATGACAAGAGTGTGTGTGGGGGTTACCGGTTGGAGGAGTAGAAGCCAACGCTGTAGTTTATCGGTATGATCCGCTCTTCATACTATTAAATCTCTGCTCACCTAGTGAACTTGGAATGCAGACCATGTAAATGATTTTCTTTTTTCCCTTTACAGAAAGGTGGTTCATCAGGATAATTTCCCACGTCTACAAATTGGGCTAAATTGACTAAATATGATCTGCGCTTTTACTCTGGGTGTTCATTTGGACGACCGCCATTCTGAGCAAGGCACAACATCCCTTTGACGCTCTGTTTTGAAGTGTCTCGTAACGGTATCTGGCGGCTGAGTTTTTAGATAACAATGACTTGCGGTAGACAGCCGATGGACAAGTCAGTGTTTTATCCCTCCTAAACGAGTCTGGTAGCATATCGTCGACTCCGGAGCAGCGGAAGTGAATGGCTCGAGTAGACCATTGGGTTGAGGTCCGGCGAGTTTAACTCATTCGCGACAATGTCCGCACATATGAGTGGACAGCGAAGAGGGCGCGACGGACGGTGTCCACTCATATGTGTGGACGGGAATTTTTTGGGAAGAACTTCTTTTTTTGATGTTTTTGTTCGATTTTCTTTTCAAATTCCCAAATTATAGTAACAAACCAATGTCCAGATCTTCTTCCAAAGATCGATTGAAATTTACTTACAGAAAGTAACACCTCGCGAGGGACGATGTCCACACAAATGTGCGGGCACCCGCGCGCGCCAACAAGGCAGCGGGCCGTCGCGCGCATTGTGCGCGAGAACACTCCTGTCGCGAATGTGTTAAGGGCTACATGCCCTTACCCCAGAACCTATAAGGACGATTCTGCTCGCAAAGTGTGATTGTCGACAATTGATCCATGTGGTAGCGCACAGCCCTGCTGAAGAATAAACCTTCCTCCTGGAAAATGGAATCGGACTGGGCAAATCTCTCACGGCGATCTTTGCAAGACGCGAGATTATGCGTTCGTGTAAAAAGAAATACAGGGTGCGCAATAAATATGTTCTCTTTTTTTCGCGCTTCATTTTTTGTATTTGTTTGTAAACGTTTTTAATGTTTCTTCGGATTCAGCCGTAATTAGCATTTTTCGATTGTCTTCTCAGCCGTATATAGTATTTTTCGCATCTCCACACTGCTCCTATCAGAAATGGTAAAGCCTTGTTGCCAAAGACGCGCAATCCTGGATCTGAAAAGGGCAATACCTTCTTTTCCAAACATCGCCCGTCTTCTGAAGCTGCACAAGACGCCAGTCTTTCGTTGTGTGGAACGTAACTGTCTTGTTGGTCGTACCCGACATGGCCACCCAGTATCCGTAGCTACGAGCAGTCTTCGAAACATCGTGTTGAACTGCCTAATAACCGCCAAAACTCGCGGTTATTGACTAAAACTGGTGAGGATGCAGACATCGCTCACAAAAACTCTCATGCAGCTTCCCTGATGGTTTGGGCCGGAGTTTGCGTCACATGACGTACACGATTGGTTTTCGTTGAAAAGGGGGCCAAGGTCAACATCAATACCTACGTGAACGACATTCTTACGAAGGAGTTGCTTCCCTGGGCTCAAGAACACTTTGGAAATACAGCACGGACCTTTCAACGGCGCACCCGCTCTAACTCCAAGAAGACTCAGGAGTGGTGCGCGAGGAATCTTCCCAACTTCATACCTTCTTCTGAGTGGCCATTGAAATCTTCACTGGAAAAAGCATGGAAGGAAATTTCGCAAGCAACCCTGCGTGCCGTCGTTGAGTCCTACCATAGGCATCTGACGGCTGTCATTCGTACCAGTGGAGATCATGTTGAATGATACCCATTCAAATAGATTGTTAGTAAATTGTTGAAGAAGTTTTGCTGTTCCCTGATAGATTCCGCGTGCGTGAGTAATTCGCTTTTTATTGAGTGACCATATTTATGGCGCACCCTGTAGAACCTCTGGGTTCCGGTGTTCACGCTTTTCTGCTTTATTTGCCTCATGCTTCCACCGTCTGCCATGTAGCACTCAACACCGGTGATCTAAGCGTAGAAAAAAATAAATATTGGCCCAATCTGGTTGGGAATATTCAGACAGCGATGAATGACAAGCTGCGTTTGCGTAAGGCCTAGAAAAGCGTGTTGAGGTAAGACGTAATCAGAATGCACAGATGACACGTCACTGAAGGCGAGGGCACATCACCTCAATTTCATCGTGAGCAATTTGGAGCAAAGCCGTAACATGAAGAATCCACTCAGCTAATTTTTAGATGGAATGAAATCGAAATCTTGCTCAGGGCGCGAAAGTGACTGGCACGAGAACGACATGTCTCGGAGAAGCCAGTGGAAAAAAGGAAAATATGACTGGCGTGAGAACGGTATGTCTCGGAGAAGCCAGAGGAAAAAAATAAATAGCGAAGCACATCCAAATCTAGATCTAGAAGTATCACGAAAGGTACCCCGTGCGATCGCGAGCCAAAAAAAGATTAATGCCATCCTTTTGTCGCAGTTATGAGAGAAATAGTGATGGTTAGTAATAGTTTAATACGACCACTTAAGATAGACGTGAGATAAAACACCACCCACGCCATTGCCACTCAATGATTTTCGACTTTTGAATTTTTATGATTTGTGCAGAGCTTTGGGATGCACTGAATGCCGTAGCAGCTTGTTTCAGTTCGGCAGTTGTATTATCGATGACTTTAACAGCTATGATTTTTGAAAATTTGATAACGAACTCAACGTGGTTCGTCACGCCAATTACCCCTAGATACCCCTTGTTCGTTTCATCGCCTCCCTTCCAACACGACATTACTAATACTGCACTATGTGGATCTCTAAGAATGTATGACGCCATGTCAGGACTACGAAAGCGGTATGTATTAATGGTACAAAAGCAATGAATATCTATGCAGTTTGGCAAAATAGCAATAAAATGCTACTTTTAAAAAAGTTTTCACTGTAAACTGCAACATCTGCATAGAAATAAATCTTTTTCAAGAGATTCTGACTCATTTCAATGGAATGATTCGACGATCTGCTTCTTCTACCTCGTTCCTTCTGACGTGTTCCTTCTCCAAGCGATGATTCTTTATTGCTACGGCTCGATTTTATAGCCTGTATCACTTGTCGTCCCGTCGATCATTGACTTGCTCGAGTGGGCTCCAGCAGCTCCTTCATCCCTGTCGCGTGCCCGAGTGCTCCAATAGATCCTCTTCGCTCGAGGGACACAAGATCGTCATATCGGTCGTTCAGGGTTTTCGCGAAGAAGTCCGACCAACGCGTTGGTGGGCGTCCAGGTGTTCTCTTGACATCCCGCGGAATCCAGTCGGTGACGGCTCTCGTCCAGCGGGTGTCTGCGAAGCGCATTACGTGGCCGGCCCATCTAATTTTTGACGACTTGACCCATGCGACAGCGTCTCTGATCTTCGAACGTCGGCGAAGCTCGGATCTCCGGAGCCTTCTCTCACTTGCGTGACTCGTGTCACTCCGATCATCGTCCTCTCGACTCCGCGCTGCGCGACGCTGATCGCGGGTTCATCCTGCTCTCGTATGGCCCAGGTCTCTGAGGCGTATGTTAGGGCAGGAAGAACGGTAGAGTCGAATAGGATGGTTCGGAGTTGGGCGTTCTTCGTCTTCTCCACGATTTCTTTGACGCTCTTGAAAGCTCCCTAAGCCGCTCGCTTCCTCCTGCTCAGCTCCGGCGCTAGGTCATTGGCCATATTGACTTCGCGACGCAGATACGCTTGGAGCATTCGGAGATGTTCGTTCCGTTGGGCGAAAATGGGGCATCAGAAACTCGTCCGTTCCTCATGAACATCGTCTTCGTAAGATTCAGCTTCAGTCCAACGTTCCCACATACAAGATCGAAGTCGGCCAGCATTCGCTCCGCCTGGCTGATGCTCGGTGTTATGAGCACGATGTCGTCAGCGAAGCGAAGATGATGTAGTTGCCGACCGTCGACCTTCACTCCCATGTCTTCCCATTCTAGTTCGCGCACGACGTTTGCGAGGGTGTCGCTGAAGAGCTTCGGAAATATGGTATCCCCTTGCCGAACCCCTCTTTTCACGTTGAAGACGACGTCGTTGTAGAAAGGTGGAATTTTGGTCGTGAATCTGCTTGCACAGGTGCGCGATTATATTTAGTACTAGTTAATTAAAAGCGACTTGAACAGAACGCCAGTCGTGTCGGAAAGTCTAAGACTCCATATTTTATGTTATGGCACTTTAGATGTATCCTCTCCTAGTCGGAGTGGCATTCCATCATGGTTGTTCAACAATAGCGACAAAATTAAAAATAGGCGATAATACAAAGACAGCACGCTGAAGTGGCTTATTAATGGGCAGTGTTTGCAATTTTCTACTCTGGAGACTGCACCTGTGTGCGTTCGATTCACTTTTCTAGCGATACCCCCTCTAGGATAAATGCGGCACTCATTTTATTGAACTGTTGTGCCTTGCTGCATGCTGTTAGGCGTTAAGAACGGCGAAGGGTAGCGACATGGTCTGTTTGTGACAGAGCATTAACAAGCATTTAACCTGTGCGCAGGGAATCATATCTGAAATGCGAGGTTT
>OX375868.1:35291736-35460664 GCA_947359475.1 Heligmosomoides polygyrus bakeri
GAAGCAATTTTATTAATCGAAATAAGCACCATTGCAGTCAGTACACGCCGCTTTAAATGCGATCGGAAAGGTCAAGAGACTGGATAAATGGATCCGCACGAACTGCCCACCTGGCAGATGCTGAAGCGGCACGACACCTGTGTTTCGTTAACGCTGCGCAATCTGAAGAAGCCTTTCGGCAGGATCGCGACATGCGACGAAAAATGGGTTTTTCATGACAATCGCCATCGCTCTGCGCAATGGCTGGACAAGAATGAGACTCCCAAGGAGATGTCGAAACCAAGTCTCCATCCAGAGAGGACCATGGTGACAGTATAGTGGACAATGGTTGGTGTAGTTCCTTTCAAATTCTTGAAGAGTGGACTACCCACAGCGGAGAATTACTCTGCCGAAGTTGAAGTTGAAGTGCGCCAGAAGTTGATTGAAAAAACAGCCGGCTTTGGTCAGTCGAAGAGGCACAATCCTACAGCATGACAACGCGCTTCCGCTCGTTTCAAAAGTTGTTGTCCAGAAACTGGATGAACTGAGCTGCAAAAACCTGCCCAACACACTCATCAGATCTATCTCCTATCGAGTATCATTTTTCAAGCAGTTAGATCGATATGTGAAGGAAAAAAGTTCAGCAACTAAGATGATATCGAAAATGGCTTCTTATGTTTTTATTAAATATTGTAATTAAGATTTTTGCAAATACAGAACATGTAAGCCATTTGTAGGGTTGGAAAAAGTGTACTGACTGCAATGGTGCTTATTTCGATTAATAAAATTGCTTCGCAGCAAAGTTATGATCTTCAGAGTTTTCAGTCAAAATCGGCCATTTCATATGAAATGACCTAATGTGTGGCATGCGTCAGAGCTTCCCGGCATGGGCCTAGCAAGCGTTAGCGAAAGCATGCTGCATGGCGATGTACCGGGAGCCTATGCATCACTGATGGAGGCACCACTGATCATCCTGATTGAAAGATGGCATGAGGCCTGCAACAATGATTGACAAAGGGCAGAAAGTCGATGAGAACTGCGGCATGGAGCGGCAGGAGGCAACTGTTGCTTGGCGCGGTTCCCACCATAAGTAGGGCATGGGATGTCAGCAGATCGCAGTTAGATGCCTCAAAGCTGTTGCAGGCCCACTGATACCGACGAGATGCTGCAAATGGATTCTTGAAAGCACCACATTGCATTGCACCTTATGCAACACGAAATAGTGCAGAACCTATACATTGTCAGTTTCTCCTGTTTTTGTCTGTTTCGATGCTCAGAGGGGAAAGGTTGGTAGGCACTACGACATCTAGAGTTCCTCGGGTTAAGATACGGGAAGACTTCTAGGTATTGTGCAAAGATGTAAGGGTTAACTGGGTTGTGGTATAATAATTCTAAATTCTCGAGCCATCTGTAACTCAAAAGAGAGTTAATGCAAGCATCCAATTAAAGTGAAGGTACTGAAAAAATAAAGCACGTAGAGCTCGGAGAACAAATGAATAGACACCAACTAACATTAATCAGAAGGAACTCATGTGCTAAACGTTTTTTTTTACAAATATTTTCTTACCTTCTTTGATGGACCATCAGCACATAGTGGGACCACAACCTACATTCCGATCGACTTCTGGCGACTTGCATCCGGTGAGGCAGATCGCGTCCTTGAACGAACCTTGAGAATAACCCTGCCTAACTTGTCAGCGGTCTTTCGAGCGTCCTCTTGTTGTTTTTTGGAAGCCATTCGGTAACCCGTAGGCTCCATCGGTCGTCCTTTCGTCAAAGTAACCAGCCCAGCGATGTTTCGATTCCTCCTTTCTTTTTTCTCCGTACTGCAACGAGTTCAACAGACGGGTGACTGCCGTGAACTGCTGCTAATCTTCAGGCACAAAACGTCAGCTGGAATGAGGACAACTGTTTCTGATAATGCCTCTCCCATAGTACGTGTGCGGCTCCCGTCATGATAGGAACTGATCGTCGTGTGTGTGGTGTTGAGAGTTCTGCCGCCTGCCTTCTGCAGCAAGAATTAGGCATAACGTGAAGGTGCAGCAGCGTCAGTTGGCACATAAGCAATGTTACCGCCTTTTGCGTTCTTTTCACTTTCGCGCTAGAATACCTCATCGCCACTTGTCACGGAATCGTGTTCAATTCGCTATAATCTTTCGAGATGGCTATTAAGCACGTTGTTAGCATTCGAAAGCGGTGACATTGACGGGTGGGTCGATCCGTTCCCAGCGGAGTCGCGATTTGCGCGATCCACGCGAACACCACTGCAGAGCTTGTTGGATGTTGTCGTTTTGCCAGTTCAACGTTCTCATCTCTCGGTCGGCGTCTTTCCTTACAATGCGCGGTCCGCCAGTTTTTCGCCTTCGAATGCACTTCGCTTTTCACAAAGACAGGTCCTGCTATCGTCTTCCACTCTGCATGCCAATCAGCCCCGGCTATTGCTCCCATGTACGAGGAATAAGTAGGAGATACAGGGCAAGCTAATTTGACGATTTTATCAATAGCAGTCAGATGAGTTGCATTCGTACACAGCCTAAAAGGCCACTTCTGAAGCTCTTCTTTCGGAATCGCAAAGTTGCTGTGATGGGACGTCATTGGTTGTGCTTACCCTTTGAGAACAGTTAACCGTTATATGCCGGTTAAATCCGCTTCTTCACATTTCTATTCTCGAAAGAGGGATTTTCTGCTCGCGGAACCATTGTCAATTAAAGAAAATATGATTCACCTTAAACAGTTTATATATTAGGCTGTCGCAAAACTATTCTCCGTTTTGAGGTATGTGTAAATAAATAAGTTTTTCCCTGAATCATTCCATCTCAGGAAAAGCCACACATACCGTTTGGTAGGTTTTTTCCTGCTTTTTCAAAAAACGTGTATGGATATTGCTCTAATTTTTCCAGCCGACCTTTACGAGGACTCCGTAAAATCGTGAACCGACACGACTATCGAGTCAACATGCTTTACGAATTTAAATTGGAACACTTAAATTGAGGTCCCGTAACAGCGTTTTTGGGGTGGACTGCCCTCGCCAACGAACGGTGAGGCTCTGCTTCGAAAAATTCGCTTCTGGCGATTTTGATCTCGAAGAAAAACCGGGTTGCGCGCGCAGGTCGTCGCTTGACGATGAAGTTTGGAATAGAGCCGGCGAAGCAAATCCGGTGACGAATACACGTGTGTTATCAGAGGATCTTGGTATACATCATGGCATGGTAGCAAGACATTTGGCGAGGATCGACAAGGTGAAGAAGATGTCGAAGTGGGTGCCAGATGAGCTGACCGATGAGCAGCGTCCGGCACCTTTCGACACTTGCTCCAACCTGCTAGTTCGCTTTGAAAATGTACCTATTGTAAGCCGTATTATGGATGAAAACTTGGTGCTTTACGATAACAAGAGCGGGGATTTGCCTGGGCAAATAAGAATGCTCTCAAAACATCCTTTCCTAAACCCGACTTTCACCATAAAAATGCTACGCCTACTTTGTGATGGTGTTGTAAAGGTGTAATCCATTATAGCTTTTTCCAACCAAGTCAGGCAGTCATAGCAGAGTCTTACGGCTGTGATTTAGACGAAATGAACGAGAAGTTGCAAAAATTGTGGCATGCGGGGGTGATTAGAGGAAGGCCGTTCCTGTTGCAGGACAACGCAAAACCACACACATCACAAATCACCAGGCGGAAATTGACCCGTTTGGGTATCAAAATGCGCCCTCACCCACCATATTCTCCCGACCTTTCCCCCACTGACTACCACTTTTTCCGATCTCTTGATTTGCGTCAGAAGCAACTCACTAATTTGTTGAATGTGCCCTTCCTGATTCCTATGATCTCACCTTTAATTGTATTCATCACCTGCTTGTCGGCAAATCGTATAAATTTTCGTGGTTTTTATTTCGATTAATAAAGTTGTGTTTAAGGTAATTTGTAGCAGATTGAAGTAAGCGATCCGTTAAGGCGACTAATTTTGCGACAGCCTGATATGTCACTAAATAATAAAGCGAAATTATCCCCATTTAATGGCATAAATTCCTGTGTTATTCAAAAGGTGACATTGAAGTTTCTCGTTGCGTAAAATCCTTCTTCCGCATGTGGGACAGCTATTAACTTTTTAACGACATTGCATTAGAACGCTAAATGAAGAGCAATCACAACATTTATCGGTCTGTTTCCAAGGCGGAATTTGATCGCTATCTGCAGCCGCCTACTCGTTCACCGTCTCTTCCGAGGGAGATGCACTTTGTTCACTGTCTCCTTCCAGGAACTCGCACTAGGCCAACATTACTTTCAAGGAATGCCTCCGTTCTGCTTCATAGCGGAATTTCATGCATTATCTCATGCACGTGTTGTAGTTGACTCGAATAGTCCTTATGGTCTCCCACTTTTTCGAACCCGCCGTTGAACATGCTCTACGCTTAACATTTCAAGATTCGCAAAATATCAGGGTTGCGTGTCGCAGCTTGTTATCAGTGCGTCAGACTAATGACTCTTAATTATCAATTCCACTTAACTGGCGTGTATCATGGGTCAATTTGGAAAACTATAAGCACAGGTTGGAGCCAGTGAGTCACAACATTTGCATGCCTATCTAATAGTCGGGCCATATCGGAAATGTCCCAAAATTGGAAAGCATTTCTCCTTTACGACACATGTAACTGTCGGTCCTGAAACTCGGCCCGCACACTTTAAAAAACGTAAATTCACTGATATTTTTTCCTATTCTGATATCACATTGTTATCGTATCTTAATTGTAGCTCGCTCTATGACAGCTATTTTCTTTTCACTTTTTTTTCAGTTTAAACAATCCTATTACATAAATAAATTTAAAAAAATTAAACAAATAGCTAATACACTACATGACCTTTCATGAGACAGTTGGCAACGGTGTGGCCTGAACTGTTCATGACTTTGTCTCCTTTTGGCTTAGAGCAAGATTCATAGTGCAGGTTGGCCACATAAAGCGTGTTTGCTGCAACTTACGTTCTTATCATTTTCCCGACCACGCCTTTCGCTCGTTTATCGCCTCGAGTCGGATCCAATTATTTATTTTTGCGCACAAAGGGCCGTACAGGATGGAACGTTATTTAAGTGAGCAGCATGTTCTCCTCTAAAAGGCTTCGAGTCGTCCGAAGCAATACCGCCAGATGCTAAGAACACTTGCCCATAATTGATAAATGTTGATCATGATTCAACGTCTTGGTGCATATGAAATGCAGACGTTCAACGGCCTGCCGGCAACCAAACATCTGGTTGGGGGCTTCGACCCAACCCGGAGAATAGAACACCTCGATCGTATTCCTGTCCTCTTGAGGCCTTCTCTCATTCATTACAAAAAGTCTGGTTTTGCTATATAGAATGGTATAGCGAATTACGGTAGGGCAAAATCTTCAAAACTGCTTCTATGGGGCCTCACCCTCTATTGCACGTACGCGATTCATTCTTTGGAGTACTCATTCTACACATGGAGAGGAACAGATAGAGCGAGTCTTAATCCAAAGTGCTTAATCTGCGGAAACCCAAATGAAATCAATTGGTATTGGTAGATCTCTCGATACCGTTCACAGTCCAACGGGAATAATATTACTCCGACCTCCGATTCCTTTAGTCATTCTCCCTACCCCCCCCCCCCCCCTCACCCACACCACCAATACCCCTTACCCATATGCCGGCAGAGAACGGTAGTGAGAATCAAATACGTGAGCACTCAATGTTGCACGAAGCCTTTAAAAAGTCATCTGAAAATCTCACCGATCTTTGGCACGTCTTCTGGATCCGGAGGATAACGTCTGTGACACATTTGCTGAGTCCCGATGCATGTGTCATGTGTCACACGTCTACGACAGGTCTTTTGCACCCCGACACACGTAGCATGACGTCTGTAGCACGTCTTCTGACGCCACGTTGGACGACACTGAGAGAAAATACTGGTCCCTTGATTGGTCTCTCTCACTGATCCCCTTTACTAGTCCCCTTACTGGTCCCATCTTCCATGGTTCCATTTCTGGACCCTTTACTCAACCCCCTTAACAGGTGTTCCCTTTATTTGCTCTCTTACTGGTCCTCCCTTGACTGGTCCTTCACTGGTACCCCATTTATTGGTCCCCATCACTAGACCCCCACCCCCTTCACCGCTCTCCATTACTGGTCTTACCTTCATTGGTTCCCCTTTATTGGTGAGCCTTTTACAGGTCCCCCTCATCTTCACTAGACCATCCCCCTCTTCACTGGTCCCACTCTCACTGGTCCCCCTTTCCTGGTCCCTCTTCAGTGGTCCCCTTTATTGTCAACCCTTTTCACCCTTCACTTGTCTCTCCCCCCACTCTCTTCGTTGGTCCCTACTACTGCTCTCATCTTCACTGGACCTCGATTTATGGTCCCCTCTTCACTGGTCCCTCTATCCTTCACGGGTCCTCATTACTGGATCCATCCTCACCAGTCCCCCCTTTACTAATCCCTCTTCAATGGTCCCCCTTTACTGCTCAACCCTTTACCGTTCCCTCCTTGTGGACCACCATCCTTCACCGCTCTCCCTTACTGCTCCCACCTTCACTGGTAACACGTCTGAATCCGGACAGGCCTTTCGCTACATCGGTGACACCTCTTGTGAACCCACGCAACTGATGGACGACGTCGATGACATGTCTTCTCAAGCTGGACATGCTTTGCGCGACATCGTTGGCACGCGTGTGAATCCAGAATCCCTGGCACGACATCGGTGACACATCGTCTGAATCCGGACAGGCCCTTCGCGACATTGGTGACAACTGTTCTCAACCCAGGTACATGATGAGGGACGTCGGTGACATGTCTTCTCAAGCCGGACGTCCTTTGCTTGACATTGGTGACATGTCCTCTCAACCCAGACGCCTGTTGAACGACGTCGGTGACACCTCTTCTTAACTCGGACGCTCGCTTTCGCGACGTCGATGACACATGTTCGGAACTCGGACGCCTTTGTATGACATCGGCGACACGTCTTCTGACCCCTCTCAACACGAAGTAGGTGACGCCACACAACTAAACCCCTCCCCCTCTCTCCCCCTCCCCATCCCACACTTCCCCCAACACACTCCTCCAGCACTTCTGTACAAACAAACAAACTCACAGACAAACAGACAAGCGACCGTTCTCGCTTATATACAGTCCCCTCCCGTAATAACGGCTCCGGATAAGACGCGACTCTCGATATAACGTAGATTTTCTCTGACCCGGCCAGCTTACCTTTACGCCAATACAAATCAACTCCGCTACTCGCTACTCCCGAATACTAGAGAAACTCTCCGTTCAGAATGACTCCCATTATAACGCGACCTCGGATCAGTTCCGGTCCCACACAAAAAATCAAGACCAGCCAGATGCTGACCGCGTCTGTAATCAGACCTACCCTTCGACTGTTTTGTTCATAGTCATGATCAGCACCCGGGTGACAACGTATTAGAAGCACTTCAATGTTTTCCTCGTATGCGCGGTTACCAAAAGTGTTCATAGTTAGTAACATGTCGAGCACAGTGGAAGGCTCCTGGTAGTCGTTAGAAGCTTCCGAACATTGTAAGATTTCCTCTATCGGAAACGAGAGAGGATGTGGAAACAAACTCTGATTATTTAAAGCAATGCCCTACACTTATGATTCAAGGCTGAAGCTGCTAGTATAGATGCTACATACTGCTACAAGATGGTTTGTGTCGACCGGAACGCATCATGCGGGACTTGTGCCTTCATCCTCTGCTTTTCGGTCAGGATTACAACTGCAGCACTGTTTGATCGCATTCAACATTCTGAAATCACGAGATAGAGCTGATAAGCCATTTGCAGCAAGGATGTCTCGGCGCGGCGTGGCGAGCGATTTAACAGGGCTGATAGCGTAGTGAGCTAGAATCTTGCAGGCTGGGAGTTCGATTCCCGCCTGGTGCCATAGTTTTGATCACAGCACCACGTCTAACTACCCCTGGGACTCTATTATTGCTCCCACTCGCTTTGCGTACTTATGCATACAACAGAGGGTATCTCTAATGGTAAGGACGAGGCTTTATTAGTAACTTAAAATTGTTCTTTGCCTTCACACTCTCTTCATGGCCACATATTTCATCACTATAGCCATATTTAGTCATTACAAGTGATTTAAATAGATCAGTGCGTAAAGGTGTAAGAAATTTCAACTGCGGTTGGGGCACGACTCCCGTTATAACGCGGATTTTCTCCCGTCCCTTCAAACGCGTTATAACGAGGTCGTTGTACTACGTTTGAAGGGACCGGAGAAAATCCGCGTTATAACAGGAGTCGCGTCCTCACCGGAGCTGAACGTATATAGACTCTTTTACGCTTAGATTTATTTAGAATCGCATACCATGACTAAATATGGCTATAGTAATGAAATATGTGACCATGAGGAGAGTGTGAATGCAAAGAACATCTTATTAATGAGGTCCTGTCTTCAGAGATGCTCTCTGCATAAGTATGACAAATATGTGTAAGGAATAGCGAGTATCAGAGGAAAGTTAGAAGTGATCAACGGCAAAACTGTGTAACCTGATGCTACAATATCTTTTCTTGCTATCAAAACACGCCTGTCGGGCCATTGATCCGCATCGCTTCCCAGGCAGGATGTTGGGCCCTCTACAGAGTCTCTCGGCAGCACTCGGAGAACTCGTCCATATCGCTTCCGCAGCAGTGGGAATCCGCGCTGCCACTGTGGTGGAAGCCGCGGCGAGGACGAGTTCTAGCGGAGGCGCTGGTCGCGAAGGCCCCCGAGGGCTGTTGTAGTTCACGTCGGCTCTCACCCGCAGTGCGAGGAGCTGCAGGTGAGACCCGCCGGGGGGGGGGGGGGGTATGATAGATGGATGCCGATTATGGTTCATCTATAATATTTAGGAAAATTTTGTAACGAATCATATGCTAGGAATATAATAGGTTGCTGCATAATTTCTGTCCATAAAGGGGCTTGACAACCAACAATATAATCACCGTTAGTGTCGACAAAAGAAGGTGTATGGAATCCTGCGCTCAAAACGTAAAACCGCAAAAAACCTTAGCACGATATTAGGTAACCCTAATTGCACTGCAAATCTTCGTTCAAATCAGCCACAAATTAGCCATGTGAGGTTTAGGGAAAACCCTTGCACAGAAATGCGACAACAAAGCAGACAACCGTTCTTTTTAGTATGAGCTATAACTGTATCGGGCAGACCTCCCCGACTTAACAACGCATCAGAGTGAATGCTGTCATCACAAGGGCTGCCACATTATCTTCGAGCTGCTTGTCAACCCAGGAGCTTTTAGTGGGTAGAGCGACAAAAGTGAGAGCAATCACAAAATGGTACAAAACTGTTGAGTTATAAGGAGTGTTCTTTTAGATTTCGGGCTTACATTCATAAACTCCTACCTTGGCTTAGAAAACGCTTCTTCACAAAACAAAAAGCGTTTTGCTTACTACATCTCTGACATTCTTAGAGACGCCGGCTAAAGTAGGCAGTATTGCGTGCAGTAAGCCTTGCGGCGCCGCACAACCTGCCGTTGTCATGGCGGGTCCGCGGCACCCACAAGACTATGCCGCCGGCCTTACCCATCAAGCTATCAGCGCTGTGAAACCGCAATGCATCCGCCATATCCTCGTTGCGGTGACCTCACTATAGGCCTTTTCTTAATAACAGTGTTATCCAGTCGGGCACTGAGGCTCCCAGACAAATGCGGAGGCTTCGTTGTAATGTCTCAAGACAGAGACATTGCTCTTAGTGAAGCTGTCTTATCGGATACAGGCACATATGTAGTAAGCAGCTGTGAGCAGTGCAGGACAGAATGTGAACGTCTGAAAGACACCATTCGTAGAGTCCTGGACACAAAACTGGAGAGATCACTCCTCGCTCAACAGTGCCGAGGAATGAAAGCGTGCCTACTTACTACCAACTTGTGAAAACGCATAAGTTACCAAGAGAAGGAATGGAGCCCGACTGGATAGCACTGCTGTTAAGACAAGGCCTATTAGTGTCTTCCTGTGGAAGACCAACAGATCGAATCAGTTGGTTCCTACAGCACCTCTTGTCGCATTTACTTTCGTATGTTCCGGCAGACCTAAAAATGTGCAACAGTTTCTCGAACAGCTACGACAATGCGACTTCAACGGAGAAGAACGACTGGAATATCAGAGCTTCGACGTAGTTGCATTGTACACGAACGTTGACACTCGGAGAGCTGTTGAAGCCTGTTTGCGCCGTTTACGGCTGCACCACAGGAATGTGCAGCTGTTTGGGTTACAAATAGAAGAAATGGAGGAGCTTCTACGAAGTGTAGTCGACATGAACATATTCCGTTTTCGAGATGTGTTCTACAAGCAAACAAGAGGTTTGGCAATGGGAAGCAGGTTGGCGCCGTTGCTCGCCATTATTTTCATGAACCATCTTGAGCGGCCAGCCTTGTCTCCAAGAGTGTTATACTACGGGCGATACATCGATGACATCTTTGTTGTAGGCAAATCACGGGAAACAATGCGACAGACGCTCAGACGACTCAACTCGCGTTTCCTACGATCGAGCTAACATCAACGACTCCAGCTCCATACGGATTTCTGCCATTTTTAAATACAGAGGTGAAAATATCGGAAGGTCAAATCAGTATCAGCATGTGGTATAGGAAACCGGCATCACATATGGTCTACACGCGCGGATTTGCCATCCTATGTATATGAAACGAAATATCGTTCATCATACAATAACCACATATACTACAGTGACCTCTACGAATTCTCAAGAAGTGAGAGATCAGGTTGAGGAAATCCTGCGGCAGAACGGATATGGCATGAGGCTACTTCGTTGCTGGAAACCTTAACGATGCCCTTCTGGTTCTCCTTTGATTATGAATTTCATCACAGATTCCTTCGCTCTGGACATCAACCGTGTGGTGAAACGATCGGGGCTTCCTATAAGCCTCGTATTTCGACTACCTCCATCTCTACCACGTCTCCTAACAACGTCGCGTCCTACGAGAATCGGTGTTAAAGGCCAGGTTGCTTAATCTGTGAAGAGGACAAACAGATTTGCCAAATGAGGTGTGTGGTATACAAACTGGTCTGCATGACATGTGAAGAATTTTACATAGGGGAAACAGCGAGACCACATGGCAAGAGAATGGACAAGCATTTAAGAGCACTGCGTAGCCCTCAAAGCTATTCAGATAATCCATTCTCGAAGCACCGCACCCTCAGACACGCACAAGATCCACTGCGGCAGCTGCGAGTCTCGATTCTTCACAAAAATCTGACGGACACAGTGGAGAGGAAGATCAACGAAGCGCTTGAGATAAAGCACTGGCAGCCACCCATTAACAAGAAGGAAGAAATGAAGTGTGCAATGAGCCTTATCAGTCTCTGTGGTTACGCGGCGTGACTGACTGAGGATGATGGCGACTTTGGGAGACAAGAGACCGGTCACTGCTCACGGATCTAAATAGTCCAGAGACCCTGCACTTCATTTCTGGCCAAATCGCACCACTGTAACTTCTTGCCCCCCCCCCCTTCCTGTCGGTGGAC
This sequence comes from Heligmosomoides polygyrus bakeri, assembly GCA_947359475.1. Classification (NCBI taxonomy): domain Eukaryota; kingdom Metazoa; phylum Nematoda; class Chromadorea; order Rhabditida; family Heligmosomidae; genus Heligmosomoides; species Heligmosomoides polygyrus. The sequence continues at coordinate 35,303,229 of OX375868.1, forward strand.
CCAGGTCTGTGATGCGTCGATTGTTGTTGTTGTTTGTATAAGCATCGTAGTTGTTTTAGACCTGAAGAAGGGCTTAAGGCCCGAAACGCTGTCAATAAACATTTCGCTATTTTGAGCTTCACTCTTAAGAAGAAGGCCAAAAGATCGCCTGAAGCAGCAAAGGGTGGTAGGGTGATGTGATACACTACGATCTCAATGTAGCTGGTGCCCACTCTAGTTTATCGTGGGATCGAGAAATAGGCGTCGTGGCAGCGGAGAAACGGACCTAACTGCGAAGCTGGCAACAGTCGAAGAAGAAGATGTGCCTGGTGTGAAAACTGGATAGCATCTTTACTCTAGGCATCCTGTTCGGATGCGGGTGGGATTCCTGGATGTTCTCATAACTATAACACCCACCTTAAATTTACACATGGAAACATCATAAATTTTTGCTATGTTCGCCTGAAAAAAACAACCCAAATTAAATTTTTAAATGAAAATTTTAAATTCTCACACGATATATGACACTTTGAGAGTAAAAACATTTCTTTCTATACGTTATACGCTCTTAAACTGAAAGTTTCGAATCTTCGTTTATTCGGAACTCATACTATGGCAGTAACTACAAAGGATAAAAGGACAAAGGACGGCGCTGGTCAATCTCTTTTGGCATGAACCATGCACTCTACTTCTACGGGAAGTCGTGGAAGCAATTCGAATGTGTATGTGGTATATACAGTGACGTGGGTGGCTAGCCGGTGGATAAGCCAGAGCTTCATCTTTTCCAGATAGGGCTGTTATCAATTAACGACCCCGAAGGTATGGAAAGCTTGTTGTCCTGGAAAGAAAAGGAAAGCCGGAAAGCCCAACTAGGGCTGGAATCGGCTGCACGCAACAGCCGGAGACAGCGCTATCACGCATCGTTGTCAAATGAAGGATAACGAAATCCGACATTATTTTTGGGGCAACATGCAACAGGTACTAAAGAACCGTTACATAACGCTCAGCGCTGCGCTAAATCTCAGGAATATAAATTCTAGAGCAAGGTGACTATTGGGTGGCACATCGCGGATTCCAGCCTGTGTCTCTCATCATTATCTTGGTGGTAGCCGTTTGAGAGAGATCTGTAGAAAAATATGGGCCTGAATTTCTTTATGGTCTTTCCATATTCGTGACATGAGTCTTCTTCTTCTCCTAAGCGCTTATTGTTAGTCCCGCGCCGTCACAGGGTCCGTGTTCTTGTGATCGGTCGCCACCTCATCCTGTCAATGGCGTCATCTACCGTGGCGCCGATTTCGGCGAGATCACTCTTGATGACGTCCTTCCACCTCTTCCTTGGGGCTCCTCTCGGACGCTTTCCGGGTGCCTCGAAATCTAGGGCCAACCTTATGGGGTGATCCTCTTGTCTTCTGAGGACGTGTCCATACCACCTCAGGCGCTGCTCCCTCATCTTCAGCTGGATCGGGGCTGTCTTCATCACTGCCCTAACATCTTCATTTCGTACTCTGTCCATTCACAAGCCCACCTTAGCATCCTCATTTTCGCAGCGTGCAGTTGCCTTTCCTCAGTCTTACACAGGGCCCAGCACTCACTGTCGCAGAGGAGGGCAGGTTTCACAACTGTTCTATAGAGCTTACCTTTGAGCGTCCTGGAGCATCTATGGTCGCAGAGAATCTCTGTGGACTCCCTCCACTTGAGCCAGGCTGCGTTTATCCGTCCCCTGGCGGCCTGGTCCACACTTACTCTCTCGGATAGGTCATTTCCGAGGTAGCGGAATTGTTCCACCTTTTTGATCACCTCCCCTTGACAGTCTAGGATCGATTCGGTGTACTGCTCAGAGCTGATGAACTTCGTTTTCCTCACGTTCAGCCGCAGGCCGTTGCCTGCGAGGGCTCCTTGCCACAACTGCACCTTCTCCTCCAGCTCTTCTCGGCTCTTGGCTACTAGGCCGATATCGTCCGCGTGAGGGATGGTCCTGAGAGGGCCTTCCTCAAGGTGGTTCACTATGCAATCAAGCGTCAGCACAAAGAGGAACGGACTCAGAGCCGACCCTTGGTGTACCCCCACTGTGATGTTCACTTTCCTTGTCACCCCGTCTGGAGTTCGTATCGCCGCTTTCAAACCTTCGTACATTTCCTTTACGACTGTGGTCTGACGTTCCGGGACACCTCTCCCTTAAAGGGCTTCCACGACAGCTATCCCCACCACCTGGTGTCCTCTCCATTGTAGTACAGTTTGACCACTTCTCCAATCTCCCTGGGTTTCGCCCCTGTCCATCACGTTTCCTGCAGACCCAGGACTTGTATACTTCTGCGCTTCATCAGGTCAACCACTTCCCTAGATCTTCCGGTTAGCATTCCCACATTCAGAGTCCCCAGTCGAACTAGCTTCTTTAGCCGAGGTCGTTCGGCTCTCGGTAGCCCTCGCATACTGACCACAGAACTCGGGTGGGGGTTATGTGTGCCACTTCCGGGTGACGGAAAGGGGGTCTTAGCCTTAACACTGATTCTATTGCGACTTTTGATCATGGTTTTGTGATGAGGTTTCTCCATCAGCCTGCCTGTCAGCCTGGGCCTGACACTGGAGCCGTTGCCATTTTTGCAATTTTTGCAGGGCTTGGCATCCCGTAGCCGGGAGTCGAAATTGTGACCGTTTGTGCATGAAACTACACTACTAACCACTAGGCTAATTTAGCTCTCATTTTTTTGTGACATGAGTGCATGGAGGAAAAATTGAATGAAATCCGTTGCGCAACTCTAAAGAAGTGCTCTGTCAAGACTTGAATGAACTTTTTCAGCCTATTCATAGAACAGTGGTCGTCATTAAATCGCCCCTACTTTCAACACCGCCGTCGTCTAATGCTACAGCAACTACGGTTGGACAAGAAGACGCTCGTTGTCTGTGAGTCATTTGAACGGACTCTTAAGCTGTATCTCAGTCAATTCTTTTGAGACGTCATTTTTATCTACATGGTTATCAAATGGCACACCTATGACCAACCCGGAATTTCCGATATGCATCATACGCGTAGAAAAGTGTCAGAATACTTGCTATCCTATAATTTCACTATGCTTCCAGATTCCGAAAGATGTAAACAAAAAGGAAGCAGGTGAGCGATCAAGTCCCCAGAAGAACTACACGCTTTCTGCATAAGGTTTTATGCTTTATGATTATCCCATAGTTACTCGCAATGCATTTTCAGGTTTCCATTGGTAGTTGTTACAGTTCTTTCCATTGCAAAAGACTATGACAAAAGGCAAGCGATTAGACAGAGCTGGGCTTCACCTATAAATTCGCCTGCTATAAAGGTAAGGCCATATATGCATGCTACTCGCAATGATTAGCGTTCAACTTCAGTTTGGTGTCTGTTTTTACACCATTTGTGACATATCCTTCGACCTAGTTCTTTTGAGCGTTTGATTTTTTTAAAATTAAAATTATTTTAATAATCATAAGACCTTCTGAGACTCCACTTTCCATAAATCTCAACATGGTAGTGCTCGCCTATGATACGTTCTTGCTAGGTTGTCAACCAAGAGTGGCCGCCTTCTTCGGAGTAAACAGCAGAAAAACAAACACCTGCAACACTGCTTTTGTCGCTGATTCTGTCTGTAACTTCGTTTGGAAGAGTACTTAGTGTAATGAAATGACGTATGGACGAGTACCAGAGCGACAGGTTGAAAACCGTTCACATTGGTCTTCCATCACTTTATCTATCAACAGACGTGCGCCGTTGCTGTCAGTTCTATATTCAGCATGAACAGAATCATTATCAGTGTCAAAGCCTGCATGGTGCAGAACAAATAGGCGCACTAAGCTCCAGTTTAGAATTTCCGAAAAGAAAACAGCTTGGAGACGGCGAGCCTCTCGTTTCAGATATATCATTAGTACAGAACAAACCACACCGAATTTTGTTGGTTGGATTCCTACTCATAAAAACTCCTGGGCTAAAGAACGACCCTTTGCGAGTATTTCCCAGCATACAGAAGTCATTTTTATGTTAGGCCTCTTACCAGGGAATGCTTTAAGCTTCCTATGGAAATTCGGACGGAGGCCTATGCCACATGAAAAAGATTGAAGCGCTAATTACAATTATGCAGACCAAATTTGCTAAATAGATCCTTTTTTTGCGTACTGCCCGGTGAAGCTTAGCGTTGTCGACTGCTTGTCGGTGTGCGATTGAAGCGTTGGGCGGAGCGTTTCGTAATCAGCGCAGCCATTAGCACCTCCATCGGTTACACACGGTCTACGGAGAAAATGCCCGAATCTCACGGCGCGCGTTGCGTGCGGAGAAAATGCTCGAAATAGGGAGAAAATGCCCGCAACCAGGTTAGAAAATGCCCGCAACCAAGGGAGAAAATGCCCGCTACTATAGTTGTGCTTTTTCGAAATTTTATCGAACGAATGAACGATCGAATTTATTCGACGTCAAAAATTTCCGATCGAATGATCGAGCGAATTTATTCGATGTCGAAAATTTCCGAACGAATGAAACTCGATGTCGAAAATTTCCAAACGAACGAACGATCGAATTTATTCGACGTCGAAAATTTTCGAACGAATGAACGATCGAATTTATTCGACGTCGAGATTTTTCGAACGAATGAACGATCGAATTTATTCGATGTCGAAAATTTTCGAATGATCGAATACTCGAATTTATTCGATGTCGAAAATTGTCGAATGATCGAATAGTCGAATAATTTGTTCGAACGAACGAATCCTACTATATACAAAAGAGTAGAGCGCATGTGTTTCCGTACTTCAGTCCGTCCGTCACACTGGCGTATTGGCGATACTCAACAATTGATGTCGTTCAAGGGGCCCGAAGCATCAGCCCTGGGGCAATCGAGGTCGCTGAACACGAATCTGAAGTTCGTTTTTCGAGTATGAATCGCCACCAATCGATATGGATCAAATTCCACTAAATTGATGTCCACGGGAACCACCAGCCACACCATCCCAACGTGTGTCTCTTGGAATGCTCCCGCTGGCTTACACCACAGTCTGTTGTAGCCCATCGGCTGAAGGTCGTGCTTATGCTTAAGGCATTGGTGCATTGTGGAACAGAAAAGTAACAGTCACCTTGAGAGGCCCATCGGAACGCAGTCTAGAATGGCCGAAGTCCTAGAATGTCATGTTGAGCACATAGTATGCCCTGTAATCGCCGAATGTCCCGTTCCGCATGTAGAGGCTCGCCAATTGTATTGCCACGCGGGTCTTGGTGTAGATCAGAACCTCAAACTTGGGTAATTAAACTTTATTTAATACATTTACATGTGTATTGACATTATAAACAAATGTGGAGGAGAGGATATGGGCGATGAGCCCTTAAACGGACAGGAAATGGTGTGACGGCGGACAGTCCGCCAGAGGTTCTCTCGGAGTGCGGAGAGGCGGTGCCCAGCTGCCGATGTGCCGATGCACAAAGAAGTTATTGTGGAAGGGCACCGCGCACTCCGATGAATAAGCAGAGGACATAGGAAACCCCTATCGATTGGTCTAAGGAACAGCTACAGCCTGACTCATAGGGTGTTGAGCACTACAGTAGTCGGAAAGGATGTCGAGGACTTCAGGAGTCGATATACTCCCGGCCGGCAAGATGGCAGAGAGCATATGGTCCTGGTGGCCGTGTCCTTATACGCGGTCATACGAACCGTGACGGCTCCTGTGTGTCGGGGAGCGGTCCTGACTGCGCTCCTGATTTCCCTGCTGAAGGCGGCTCCTTTTGACTGTGGGTGACCGGTCCTGACTGCGTTCTCTGGGTCCTTGTTGAGGACGACTTCGTTCGAGACGGCGCTCCAGTGTTATGAGCCTCTCCCTGTGTGCGATAAGTCGCTTCTTGTCGTCGTTCAGCTCACGTTGGCGGTCAGTGTAGGTGGTCCCGTTTTCTTCAGCGCTGCTTCCATCTCTTGCATTACACGACGTATGTCCTCATCGGCTTTGCGGATGTCGCTGCGGACTTGCTGCAGCGTGGGTGGCTCTTTCCGAACTACCATAGACCGGACTGCCCTTTCTGGAGTAGAGTGTCTGCTCCTGATGACCTCGGGTGACGTGATCCTGGAACGTAGGCTTTCCGGGATTCCTGATCGCTCGCTGGGCGCAGTCGTGCTGGTCGCGCCTCGAACATTGCGCATTTGTGACTGCACGCTCTTCAACGTGGTTGCCAGGCGTTCCAAGTCCTTTGCGCTACGATCGGCCTTTTCCTCTAGTCTGGCTAGCATCGTGCGCAACTCGGCTTGTTCCTCCGTGATGCCGTTCAGATCGTCTCGCACAATAGGCTTTGGCTGAATTTCCACCATTTGCCGGATGGTGGTGAATTCCTTTCGCATCGTGTTGACGACATCCACCTTTGTCAAGGGGCACGGCGTCTTTATGTTCACGATTGCGTCGATCCTGTTGTCGATGGTGGTCTGCCATTGCACGAGTTTCTCCCATTTGGCCGCCTGTTCCTGTTGGCCTTGCACCACGACGTCGACTAGCTCCTTTAGCACCGTGGTCGTGACCGACCCATCTTTACGGAGTGGGCAACTTCGATTGCGAGAGCTGCCACGTCTGGGTCCTTGCGTTGTCGGATGGCGTCTATTTCCTTCTGGAGACGCTCGCTGTCGCTGAAGGCGAGGCCCATGACCGCTGCTCCAGTCCTGCATAGCTTGTAGTATGCCTTCTCGATTTCGTCCTTGCGGTCAGTGGAGGGTAGCGATCCGTCTCCTGGTGCCTTCTCGGAGGTCTTTGCATCTGGAGCTCTCGAGTGCGAGGGTGTTGCTGGTAACGTTGTCGTCCTGTGCTGCTTTTTGCGTTCAGCAAGCTGCTTCTCGATAGTTTCCTTGCCCTTTGCCATTGTCGAGTAGGTGCTGTAAAGGGTAGTGATATTGAAGAGTTCCTGAGTGCGATTACGTAGATAACGGTGCGAAGAGCATGCGAATATTGAAGACACAGAGTGAATACATGTATATACAGATCGTAGCTCCTGATGAGCAATTACAGCTCCTTGTAGGCGTGCTGGCGCCTGCGATACGAGCGGAGGGAGTGGACAGATGGTGAGACTGCTACCTTTAGAAGAGTGAGTGCGCATTTCATGATTGTCCGTGTAATCAGTTGACAGATAAGCTTGAAACACCATGTTGAACCTCTGATTCCGCAGCTCCATAGGAAAAGGTATCCTGTGGCAATTGCGATGAGGAGCAGTATCGTAAGAGCTATTACAAATTTGTACCACGATAGGAGGACTGAGGAGATATTGGAGAGATCCGGCAACACCATCTCGTTGTAGATGTTGCTTTCTCCTGCGATAATCTTCTCTGCTGTCCCATAGATTGTCCTTGTCCAATGCAGAACTCCGTTCAGTTCGAAGGGGTTCTTCGTGTAACCGCATGATGATGTGCAGGCTAGGTGAACATGTGCCTGCTGAAAGTTGAAGCGAATTGAAGATTTCACTCCTTGTGTCGTGCATGGCACGGAGAAGGTGTAGTCCTCGCATGCTATGGTGGCCAAGGTATCGTCGTCTTGGCTTATGCACGTAATTTGAGCTACTGCTCCCTGGGGGCAGTGATAGCATCCATTGATTTCTGCGTTGCTGACCTTACAGACCGAATCGGTGATCTGTTTGACGGTGGAATCAATCTCCTCGTTGACTGTCATTAGGAGTTCGGCCGTCGCGAGATTGGGCACTATAGCCCTAACGGAAACGTTCTCCGTTCCCAGTAGGTCTTCTTCGAACGTGATCCATGGACGTCGCACTGGGAGGCGATTCCTTAGTTCACTGTGGAAGTCCGCAGTCAAATTCTGCTGTACGCATACGCAGTTGACTGTCAGTTCCGCAGGCTGACATTTGCAGTTCGGATGCACGTCGCACTGCAACAGTTTCGCGTCCTCATGAGATGGGCATTGCAGGGCCGGTAGCTGTTGGTCGGTCCATAGCGCATGTTTTTCCCATCGCTGATGAATGACGTTTGAAGTGCTGGTGTAGGAGGCACGGTGAGAACACTCATCTTGAATCGCATTCCGTGCATCTCTTGTGGAATGGTTGGGACGAGTGCTGTGGTGACGTTCTTCGAAAGCTTGCCTCCATCCCTTACTGTGAGCTCGACAAGCACTTCTTCCTTAAAGCGTGGGCACCGAACGATCTCGAGAACATCGTCACTGAGCGGTTGAGCGTAGATACGGTAGAACAGGCATCCGCTGCTCATGTAGAAGCAACCGCATCCTGGTCCTCCACAACTTTGGACACAGAAAGTGACTCCCGGAAACTGGTTGGCTTGATGAAGTTCTGGAATCTTCGCTGTGGTATTCACGCCTGCACATTTATCGTCGTCGCAGCTTCCGGCGTGTGGACATCGCTTCGAATCCAGCACCCTCAGGACCGTGTTCCTTGTGAACATGGTGGTGTGCTTGTCGCATAGAAGTCTGAGCTCATTCCATTTGACCCTGATTTCCTTAAGTACGCTGCCCTGATTCTGGAGTCGGAAACAGGCTTCCTTGCTGAATGAGTTGATTTTGATGACTTCAGTGATGTCGACCTTGCAGACTTGACGATTGCTTTTTGACGTCGAACAAACTGTGGTTTTGTGCTCGAAGATGTCGACGTCCTGGCAGCAGAGGACTGCTGGCAGTCCACTGATCACGAGCACGAGTGGAACGAATCCTAGGCGTGATGCAGAACGATGCAGGCGACGATTCAGTCGTCTGGTTAGCGTCCGACGAAGATATTTCACTATCGCCCACACGACTCGCAGAAAGTGGAAGCATACGGTGAGCAGGACACGGCAAGGGCGTCCAATCACGACGGGGATGTAGCACAGTGTGTAGAGAAGGATGATCACTGCTAAAGCGATAATCGCTGCTCGAGGTCGACACTCCGGGTTGAAGATATTCGCCGTGCAAAACCAGCAGTCGACCTGAGAGCAGAAGGGAACTGCAGGGCATCTCGTTTCCGTCGTCGTTACTTCTTCGCCATTAAAGGTCTTCCATTGCACCTGATGCTCTTGAAAGGTAATCTCCGGTGGAAATCGAATTGTCTCCTCGGTCGGGGGCTTCTCGCGAACCAGGCAGAATCCTTCCGAGCAGAGTTCGTACTTCGCAATTTTTGTCGCGAAAATCCTGATGCCTTCGGGTGCACACTGGAGATTTCCACTGCTCGTAGGCGTGCTAATGTTCCTTTCGTGTTTGGCGGTTTGTGCGAATACGGAATTCGTGAGGGCCAGTAGGCATACGACCGACATCAAGGTGCCGTGATGTAACTGTCCATAGTCCACGCGTGGTCGCCGCCGAAGGTCGTATCTCGTTGACGTTCCGGGGGGCACGTCCTGGCTCCCGTCGATTTGCTCCTGCTGTTGTTCCTGAAGCTGAACTTCTTGGTCTCCCTCGGAACAGGGTGGCTGGACTTCAGAAACATTACGTATCCCGCTGTCAGCATCGTTGTCTCGGCGAGGTGACGATGCCATCGTGTGCTCATTTTCGTTCTCGTCTTTGAGTTCTAACGGAACGAGGAGGTTGATAGGGCGTCGTGTGATACGCTTGCTCGGTAGGATGAGCTCCACTTCTCGTATCACACCTTCCTTATTTGCGTTGACCTTGGTAATGCGACCCATCTTCCATGTGTTCCGCGGAAGATTTGGATCCATGATGAGAAAAACTGTGCCTGGTGTAGGGACCTTTGGTGTACCGTGGTTGTTGCAAAGGTAGCGTGTATGTTGTTCTCTGAGAGCGGTAAGATATTGCTCGCTCCAAATGTTCCAGAATCGCTCGGTGAAGCGGTAGGAACTTCGTAGAGCTTCTTCTGTCTGACGCCTCGTTCGTAGCTGGAGCATTTCCTCTGACGGATGGTAGTTTGGATCATCGTCGGAAATTTGGAGCCCTTCCATTGGATATGTGATGATCATATCGCGCTGAATGAAGTCGATGGGCCGAAGTACCGGCTGATCGCTCCAATGCTCTTCTTGATAGGTCAACGGGCGAGTGTTTAGAGTTCCTTCAATCTCGATTAGCAGCGTGGTGAGATCATCCATTGTCATAATTGATCTTCCGATGGTCTTGTACAAGGACTGCTTTATGGTTTTGATCAGCCTCTCATAGAAAGCTCCCTGCCACGGAGCGTAAGGAGTGATCATCTGCCATGCGATCCCTTTGGTGGCCATCGTTGCTGCCATTGTCGCGTTTAGCGAAGTTGAAGACGCCGCATCTTGAAGAATCTGGTCTGCTAGAAGGAAGTAGGGCGCGTTATCAGATGTGATCGTCTCTGGTACTCCCCTCCTAGCAAAGAATCTCCTGAGGGCTTGAAGCAGTTGCGCTGTTGACATGTCCGGGGCGCACTCCAGGTGAATGATCCTGGTGGTCGTACATGTGAGTATAATGCCGTAGGCTTTACCGGCTTCTCCATCAGATTTGATGCTGATCGGTCCAAAGTAGACGATTCCCACATGTTGGAACGGCCTACTTCTAGTCACTCTTCGTGATGGGAGGTCTGATAGAGCCGGATACCGATACGGCAAATTATTCAACCTCTGGCATGGGATACATTTCCTGATAACCTTCTGGACCTGTCTTCTTAACTGTGGAATCCAGTAGTTGGTCCGTACTTGAGCTATCGTGTGAGCTGTTCCCAAGTGCAGATGGGTGTGCGCATCGCGTATGACGAGTGTTGCCAGTGCGGATTGCGCTCCTAGCAAAATGGGATGCTTGCTGTTCTCAGGTAAGTCTGAGTTCTGCAGTCGTCCCTTGCAGCGAATTATTCCTTCTGAATCCTTTACTGGTGTCAGGCGGTCTCTTTGAGGTTGAAACTTTCCCTCAACATAGAGACGCTGATGGTTGCGAAGAAGTAGTCGCAGTGCGTTTTGCCGTTCCGCGACGCTTGGAAATTCGTCTTCGCATTGAGTTCTCAGTTCTGGAATTCTGTCGCAGATGGACTCCTTTAGATCCGGATTGACTCGCTTTACGACCTTAGCTCTCCATCGCAAGACGTACGAGAACACAGCTGTGGCCTGCGCGACCGATTTGTAACGCTTCCACTCTAGGAGATCCTGAACAGATTGTTGGGCCGGGGCATTTGCAGTGGCCCTGGCGGCATTCTGATGAACCTCCAGTGAGCCATCCTGATCCGTTGTCATCGTGCTTGGCAGCTTCGAATGCGCCGGCCACCTTTCTGGAGGTTTGCCTTTGGACAGAAACGGTGGTATATTCCACCACGGATGCTCCTCGAACTCCTCCTTTGAGAGTCCTCGAGTGGCGCAGTCTGCTGCGTTGATGTCCGTTCTCACATGTCCGAATGTGACGGAGACTCCTTCTTGCTCCATGTCGTCACAGATGGTTCGAATTTCGTTGTACCGATTGCGAACCAGTACGCCGGCGTTTCGGTCGAGGCTTGGGGAAGCTAGCCACGCGAGGGAAATTTCGGAGTCGGAGTACGGAGTGACAGACCGAACCGAAAGTTGCTGCTTTATGAGTCTCAGCGTCGTGCTGACGAGACGGGCTGCCATCGTTAGCGCATTCATCTCGAGCTTCGGGATCGTTGGATTGTCCTTTATAGATGGAAGCTTCGATTTTGCGACGAGTAGGGTGGACCGTGACATGTGGACTAGGTAGACGCAGGCTGCCATCGCTTGTTTGCTTGCGTCTGCAAATGCCACCAAGTGAGCTGGTGTTGTCCTTGTCCCGTCGCTGACTTTCCTGGGAATGCGCCGCACGAATCCTGTTGTCTGTGCTACGATTCGGTTCCATTCGCGCTGGTGCTCCATCGAAAGTTCTTGATCCCATTTGTAGTCGTGTTTCCATAGGCTCTGTAGAAAGAGCTTTGCTGACAGTGTGAGCGGTGTCATCCATCCTAGGGGATCGTATACGGAGGCGACTTGCTCCGAAACACTCCGCTTTGAGATCACACTCTTGCTCGGGTAACTGCATTCGATGTTGATCGTGTCTTCCTCAGAGTCCCATTTGAGTCCTAACACTTTAGGTTGTGTTGACTTGCTTACCATGTCGGCTTGTAGACCCTGATTGACGTCATTTGAGTTCGTCCGAAATTCGCGTAGATTCATGTTGATCTCAGCGAATACTTGTCTGGCTTTGTCGCATAGCAGCCTCGCTTCCTCTGGTGTGCTAGCTGTCATGAGCAGATTGTCCACATAGACGTTGTCCTTTATGCGGTCTGCTATTTCCCTGTCTTCGGTGTTCGCTAAGTGTTCTGCGATCGTTGCACCTAGCAGGAACGGCGAGCAGTTCAGTCCAAACGTCACGCGAGTGAATCGGTAGGTCACGATGTTCTTTGCGTCGAACGGCTTGGAGATATCTCGCATCCAGAGGCAACGTGTGGCATCTCGATCGCGTTTCTGCAGGTGGACTTGTAGAAATGCCTTTTCGACATCGCTTATGATGGCGATGTTCCCGACACGAAAACGGATGAGCATGCCTATCAGAGACGGCAGTATAACTGGTCCTTGGTGGAGCTTATCGTTGAGGCACGGCGCGTTCCGGAAATGTGCGGAGCCATCAAAGACCACTCTGAGCTTCGTCGTGTCTTTGTGTGGCGTGAGCACTGCCTGATGTGCCAGGTAGTGAACGATGGGACCGTCTGGTTCCGCGCGTTCGTCGACCTCCTCTATTATTCCTTTCGAAAGTTGCTCCTGGAAGGTACTGTCGTACTGCTGCAGTATGTCCGGCTGGTTCCTGAACTTCGCTTGAACGCTTTTCAGCCGGTTGTATGCAATCGCACGGTTGTCGGGGAGGTCTCTCGCGTCGTCTTTCCATGGTAGACGTACATGGTAGCCGTCCTCATGTCGTTCGACCGTTGCTCGAAATTGCTCCCAGACTTTGTCGTTGAGATTCCGAATCTCCTGCGCTTGGGGTCCTGTGTACTCATCGACTCCCGAGGATTCCAAGGCCCAGTAGTGATCCCACTGTGCTCGTTCCTCGTCGTCGCTAATATGCGATTGCAGCGTGTGAAGCTGCGCGTTCGAGTTTTTGGGAGCAAAGCCATTTCTTCCCGTTATCAGGTAACCAATCCTTGAATGCAACAGTTTAAGTCCTGATGGAAGGCTATGCTGAGCTCCAAGTCCTGTATCGAACAGTCTGAAGAGATCGCCGCATCCGAGCAGAATTGGTGTTTTCAGCGTTCGTATCTGCGGTGAGATGGACAGCTGAATGTGATTGCTTGCAAGGTACTGGCAGTCTTGCTCGTGGAGGGTCGTCCGTTTGACATCTCCATTGATGAAGTCGATTTTCGCCAGCTCGAACGTGTGTCTCTGGCCTTGACGGTCCTCAATCTCGATCGTAGTCGTCTCGCAGAGCTGTTCCGTCGGCGCGCTATTGCCAAACGTGTGGATCGTTAATTGCAGCTGTCCTAATCTCTCGAGTCCTAGGTGTTGTGCGTAGTCGTTAGTAATGAACGACTGGTCCGCACCAGTGTCAAGAATCATGTGGACATCTTCGAATTCTTGCGTCCTGTTGTTCCAGACTCGTGCTTGTCCTACGAGCAGCTCTACGGGTCGTTCCGACGACTTAGTAGGCTCTGGCGTGCGTAGGATGACGTTGTTGCCGATTCTGCAAGACGTCGAGCTCGGCTCCGGTACCATTGCTGCGAAGTTCTGATTGACAGTTCTTCTGTTGGACGCGTGGGTTTCAGGTGCGGCTCTTTGATGGACGTTCTTGGCTTGTCTCGGCTGCTGTGACTGGGGTTTGGATGATTTCCGACAGATCGAGGTATGGTGACCTTTTTCGTTGCACTGTCGGTATGCTCCGCGAGGACAGTCTTTAACTCTGTGGTCTCCTGATCCGCAGTTACGGCAAAGGTTGCGCTGCCTGATCAGGTCTGATCGTTGCTCAACGGTGGGAAACTCCTGACAAAATCGTGGGGAATGGTCGTCCTTCTTGCAGTAGAAGCAAGGAAATCTCGTTGCAATTTCGGCTCGAACGGTGGTATTTTCGGTGCGCGCCAATTTAGGTTTCCTTGCAGTCGGCTGGTAGCCAGCTGGTTCTTTTTTGACTTCTTCCAGAGTTCCACGGAGGTGCTCGATTTGATTTTCCATGTCGAAGAACTCACGAAGTTCGAGAAGTAGTCGTTCGGTAGTCCATTCCTCTGCAAGCATAGCCGACTTCTTCTTGAGCATAGATCGCTGGATCTTATCGGTGAACTTCATTAGGATCGTCCGCCTCATATGCTCCGTCTCCGTATTTTCTCCTTTCTGATCCAGTTGAGATACGAGGGAGAAAATTCTGTCGAATGCTTGATTCTGATCCGAGAGCCTGTTGCTCTTGGGCTGAACGTCCTGAATTTGTTGCAGCAATTGACCAACGACTGCATCCTGATTGTCGTATTTCCTCCTGAGGAGCGCTATCGCGACGTCGTAGCTGTCTGCAGTGATTTGCAGGTCTTTCACGACGTCGTTTGCTGGACCGGAGAGCGCCTCCAGCAAGTAGGTCAGCTTTTCGATTTTGCTGATACGTCGCTGGTGGATGACTGCGTCGAATATCCCCCAGAAGTGGTCCCAATCCCACAGCTGTCCGCGGAACTTGGGGATAGGCATCGGTGCCAAGTTTGGGCTGCTGACCTCCATCTGTTCTGTATTGATTACTCCTTTAGCGGAAATCTGATCCAGCTGTAAGGAGAGCTCGATCAATCGGTCCTGTGCTTTTTCGAGCAGACTCTGAGCTGCTGCGATGTTCTGCTCGACTTTGACCTGTTGATCCTGTGCTATCGGCTCTGGCATATCATCGACTGCGTTCGTGAAGCCGTCGAGTGCTGTCGACAGGTGGGAAGTTCTCGTTTCAAGCTCCTGACGTGCTTGTTGCATCCGGTGCAGTAGAGCTTGATCTCGCTCTTCCGAAGAGCTGGATCCTGAAACGAGCGATGAGGAGAGGTCCTTGTATTTCTGGAGCGTTTCCTCGACCGCGGTTCCCATTCACGTGAGCCATGCCTGTTTTCCACTTAGTCGCGCTGCCATCCTGATTGTTTCTCGTCCTGGTGATGTGAGAACGTCTAGGGATCCTGATACGAATCCTAGTTAGTCCTGGTGTGCGGAAGTGCGAAGAACGAGACGGAGCATGCGAAACTGATGAACAAGTAGTAGACTCACAGTTGATCCTGATTTGGCTGATGCACCAATGTAGAGGCTCGCCAATTGTATTGCCACGCGGGTCTTGGTGTAGATCAGAACCTCAAACTTGGGTAATTAAACTTTATTTAATACATTTACATGTGTATTGACATTATAAACAAATGTGGAGGAGAGGATATGGGCGATGAGCCCTTAAACGGACAGGAAATGGTGTGACGGCGAACAGTCCGCCAGAGGTTCTCTCGGAGTGCGGAGAGGCGGTGCCCAGCTGCCGATGTGCCGATGCACAAAGAAGTTATTGTGGAAGGGCACCGCGCACTCCGATGAATAAGCAGAGGACATAGGAAACCCCTATCGATTGGTCTAAGGAACAGCTACAGCCTGACTCATTGGGTGTTGAGCACTACAGTAGTCGGAAAGGATGTCGAGGACTTCAGGAGTCGATATAGCGCAGTTGAGCGAACTCAAGCGATCCATCGTGATTCCGAAAAAGTTGTTTGGATCAGCCAATAAAATTCTGTGCGGCGGTCAATGTCGTCCACATTTTTCTTTTGGTTTGATGCAACTCGCAACGAAAGGGAGCAATCCGCTATTAGTACGGCGAGGTTGCCATGTACCGATATTTTTGATTGCGAGTTCATTATTGTGTGAAGGATCGCGTCATGGTCGTTTGAACTTTCGTAGCCTCGGAGGCTTCGTCTTTTCAGAATACCGTGCGCTGTGCAAGACAGAACTGTGGTGTTTTTCCAAGTGATACAAAGATTCGTAGTTGTCCTCTTCATCCGCCTTTTGCATATGTTGCACAGAGCAACACGGAATCCATTCTCATCGACATCCTTACTGAAGAATTCCTATACAACACTCGATCCTCGCATTTTTTGAACTCTGAAATGCGAAGGAATACACTTTATTCCAAATCTTTGTCCTTACGATGTTACAACGAAGTGAAACAAGAAAATCTATCTGAATCAGCAACTTACGCGAGCTTTGCTGCTCAGCTAGCAGTAGTTACTGAATTCCTGGCGGTGGAAAGTTCCCTAAAATTGATCCAACCGGCCCCGTAAACGAGACCTGGGGGAGGGTGACCCAAACAATCCTGCGATGTGCCAAGGAAACCCTCGGCGAAACAAAGGGAGGAACCAGAGGAGATAAGGCTGCATGGTTCTGGAATGAAGAGGTGCAGGGTGCGGTGAGGAAAAAGAAGGAGGCCTATAGGCAGTGACAGAAGACAAGGGCACCCGAGCATTTTACAGCTTACAGGAAGCTGAAGAGGCTGGCAAAAGTAGCGGTAGCAAGGGCAAAGAGCGCGGGGATGGATGCCCTATACGAGAAGCTGGACGAGCCACAGGGAGAGAAGTTCGCCATCCGTCTGGCCAAGGTACGTCATAGAGCTAGCCTCGACATTCGAGCAGCGAAGACTGTGAAGAGTGCTGACGGTAGGGTACTACGAAAGCTGGTTGAGGTCAGAAAAAGATGGGAGGAGTACTCCAAGGAACTGCTGAATGAGGAATTCCCGCGTCGGGAAGTCCAAGAAGAACAGCCAACGGAAGGACCCATCCCGTCATGGACGCAGGAAGAGGTCCGCAGTGCCATAGGGAAGATGAAGCTCGGGAAGGCAGCTGGCCCTGATGGGCTGCCAGTAGAGGCCTGGAAGGTGCTTGGGAACTGCGGAGTCAATTGGCTGACACAGTTCTTCAACAGAGTCACGATAGAGGATAAGATGCCAGATGACTGGAGGAACAGCATCATAGTCCCCCTCTTTAAGCAGAAGGGGGACGCGTCCGAGTGCTCCAATTACCGCGGGATCAAACTAATCTCACATACGATGAAGGTCTACGAACGACTGGTCGACTCGAGACTAAGGGAAATGGTCACCATATCCCAAGAGCAGTGGGGCTTCATGCCTGAGAGGTCCACCACGGACGCGATCTTTATCGCTCGCCAGGTGATGGAGAAGTGTCGGGAGAAACGAAAGCCCTGCTACCTGGCATTCCTGGACTTGGAGAAAGCATACGACAGGCTACACCGGGCCATGCTCTGGAAGTCCCTTCGAGGTAGGGGTGTGCCGGAACGTCTCATCTCGGTCATAAAGGACATGTACGAGGGCTCGAAAGCGGCGGTACGAACTCCACACGGAATGACAAAGAATATGGATATCCCAGTGGGGGTGCATCAAGGGTCAGCTCTGAGTCCGTTTCTCTTCGTGCTGACGCTTGATTGCATAGTGAACCACCTTGAGGAAGGTCCCCTCAGGACCATCCTCTACGCTGACGATATCGCCCTAGTAGCCGACAGCCGTGAGGAGTTGGAAAAGAAGGTGCAGTTGTGGCAAGGAGCCCTCGCAAACAACGGCCTACGGCTGAACGTGAAGAAGACGAAGTTCATCAGCTCCGAGCAGTGCACCGAACCGATCCTAGACTGCCATGGGGAGAAGATCGAAAAGGTGGAAGAATTCCGCTACCTCGGAAGCGACCTATCCGAGGAAGAAAGCGTGGATCAGGCGGTCAGGAGACGGATTAATGCAGCATGGCTCAAATGGAGGGAGTCCACAGGAATCCTCTGCAGGAATCCTCTGCGACCGTAGGTGCTCCAGGACACTCAAGGGCAAGCTATATAGAACAGTAGCGAGGCCTGCCCTCCTCTACGGCTGTGAGTGCTGGGCCCTGGGTAGAGCACAGGAGCGGCAACTGCACGCCGCGGAAATGAGGATGCTGAGGTGGGCATGTGGATGGACCCGTCGGGACAGAGTGCGAAACGAGGATGTTAGGACAGTGATGAATACAGCTCCGATCCAGCTGAAGATGAGGGAGCAGCGGCTTAGATGGTACGGACACATCCTCAGAAGACAAGAGGACCATCCCACGATGTTGGCCCTGAATTTCGAGGCACCGGAAAGCGTCCGAGAGGAGCCCCAAGGAAAAGGTGGAGGGACGTCATCAGGAGAGATCTCGCCGCCAGATGACGCCCTTGATAGAATGAGGTGGCGACGGATCACAAAAGCAGCGGACCCTGCTACTGCGCGGGACTAAACGCTCAGAAGAAGAAGAAGAAGAAGAAGAAGAAGAAGAAGAAGAAGAAGAAGAAGAAGAAGAAGAAGGAAAGTTCGCTAAAATTGTTCTTTGTCCTCGGAAACAGCAAAATAACAATAATGTATACTGGGTAATAAATAAGCAACACAGAAAAGGGTGCAAAGTTGCTTAGGGAGGTGTCACCATGTGAGGTAGGGCGCAAATAGGGTCCGGGAAGTGGGTCACCATGCAGTACGGTCCTATTTGCTTTTTGAAACCGAAGTTTTCTGCAGCAATAGTGTGTTTTATCCCTACAATGATCTGAGGTAGGCCATTTATGATGTAACTGTACATACACATATTACAAAGGCGTACAACCTCTGACTAGGGTGTGACCCACCTGAACCCTATTTGCGCTTGAGGCAGTCCTAAAACACATTTGATGTTGCACTAACTTAAGATTTTTACACCGCACTGTTGTAGTCAACCCCTTTGCTGAACTGATTTCTGAACTGGTAATTAAGCATTCCGTTTTACGAAGGTGGAAACCACTGAATGTAATGTGACGATAAGATGCGGTCACCTCAAGCTAGGACTGCACTGAAGCGTGTGCAATCTCGATTAGTGATGTCATTTGGCCAGACATTTTCTCTTCGTATTCATTGGCAGATTTTGTCACTGAACGACGTTAGTATCCCATTTTCCTGTTTTAAAAGCAGCACTAGATCCATCTGGATGAGTTTTCCGCATCAAATAGCTATTATGAAAAAGAAAAATTGTGTGATGGAGATTAATAAAAATCTGATAGCCTTGTAAAGTATAAAGAAAGATGTAATACATTACAAAGGCATTGCAAAAGGATGTGCCAGTCGAAGATGAGGAGAACATGTTGGTCTGGCTAGATAACCTCATTCAATCTCGATGTAGGCAAAAGTCCACTCAGAGCCGTTTCTTGATGTTCACATAAGGACATGCAGTGTTCCTTGTCATCAGCGGTTGTATCGATTTCAGCTCATTGGCCCCATAACCCGAAACGGAAAATAAGCAGAAAGTGGAAAACAGCTATGTCTCCTAAAAGCAGGAGAACCCGCAGGCTGGGTTCGCGCCTTCGCGGTCGAGTGGTACCACCGCGAAAATATTTGAATCGGGCGATTTTCAGGTAATCTGTCAAGTGCTCGACCTCTAGAGGTTACGGGTCTTTTGTCAAGTGGCGCAAATCCATCCTTCCGGCTGCAGGTTTATGGGGAGCAAGCTGAACATACAAAAGCGCGGGCGGCCGCGGCGACTGCTGTGACAAGCGCGACGTCTGCATAGTGTGTGTTGCTGCACTCACGAATTCTAAAGCTCTTGTAACTGCATAAACCTCTTTTGCTGCCCCTGCTCAGCTATTTGAGAGTCCTACGGTGCACTTATTCAAAGAAAATCGATATTTCGAGAAGGAATTGGATGACCTAATCGAAGAAATGTTGTTGTTTGTTGTTTTCAGCTGTTTCCATTGTGAAAAGATTTGGGGTCCCTTTGTGACAAGAAGCTCCACTTCTTAAAGCCACATACCTCGATACAATACAGCATACCTCGGGAGTTTGTTAGAGCTCCATTTCCCCCTGACAGCCCACCTAGAGAGCCCTGCGTCAGTGGCGGTTCGCCGCACGTGCGACAGAGGCCGCCGCGCGCGCGACTAAAATCTGTATGTTCGTACTACCAGCTCAGGTTTATCCGATATTCGAATAAAATTATTCGATCGAATAGAGTTTGACTATTCGATTCGAATAATATTCGAATATGGCTCCCTTCGATGTTCGAATTCGAACGAATATTCGACTTTTGAAAATCATCGATAATCGAATTCGAACGAATATTCGACTTTTCAAAATCATCAATAATCGAATTCGAACGAATATTCGACTTTTCAAAATTATCGATAATCGAATTCGAACGAATATTCGACTTTTGAAAATTATCGATAATCGAATTCGAACGAATATTCGAAAATCAAGAAAACCGAATGATCGAATAATTCGAATGAATATTCGAATAAATTATTCGAATAATTATTCGAATATATTCGTTCGGGCACAACTATACCCGCTACCAAGGGAGAAAATGCCCGCGATCAGGGGAGAAAATTCCCGGGTCGACGAGAAGAATCTATAACACACCATCATGTGGTGAATAGCAAAAGCGCCGTAATAAAGAAAACAACTTTGAGCGGTAATCACCACTTAGGAAACTAAGAAAAGTTTGAAACTCCGGAAAAAACCGTAGAGGAGCTATAACCGGACGTATCCGCAACGTTTCATTTGTACCAAAGCTCTAATATGAAGTCAATCGCAAATTTTCATGTTCGAAAAACACTCTATACTTCGAGAAGGTGGCTTAAAAGATTTTTGGCGAGGTGCTACACCGTAGGTTCTGGTCATTTTAATAGCGTTTTTAGTAAAACCTATGCTGCAACTAAGCATTCAGATATTTAAATCCTTTATTCAGATATGTGGAAATATCAGAAAAACAGCAACAAAGCAATCAAAATAGAAATCCTATACTGAGAAAAACTTTAATAAAAAAGGGCACAACAAGTATTTACGATACCAATGATGTATTAGATGAAAATCACTTGAAAGGCAATGAATGTTGAAATATCTATGTTCAGATCCTGTTTTAGTAAAGAAGGAAATGATCGGACAAAAATTAAGACTTCCTCAGAAAGACTCAGTAAAACCTCAGTAAAACCTAAAAACCGATTTGTAAATAAATTTCCAAACAAGTTGTGCCATTTTTTCATTTTCTACTTCTCAAAACTTTGAAATGAATGTACCTTACTGTTCACTCCATGTGGCGTTCATGTGGCTTAAAAACAAACTCAACAATTGAGGTGGCCTACAGTTCCGCAGCTCAATGCGTCGAAAAGTAATTCTAAGTTACCAGGCTCCGTTGATGTGCCTGTTTTCTAGTTTTACGCGCTAGAAATTGAGATCTGGGCAAAAACGCTCTTTCGCTCCTTTCACTGTTCTTTTCACATAAAACACCGGTGGTACTAATTTAACAGAGAGCATGCCTGACGTTGGCGACGTCGTCAACAGATTCTGTGGCGGCGTCGGGATGTCGTTGACAGGAGAGCATCGGAGCGCATTTTTAGCATTGGAGCGTGTTTTCAATGTCATCACTCGCATGCCACGTGTCTTTCACGTCACTGTCAAGTTCTAAACATCAAAAAGAGCACATCATAGATTAATGTGGCCAAGTAGTAACAAGATTGTAAGCATTCAGACAATGCACAATCAAACAAGTCTGAAATGCAAGGTTTCAGACGGGACTATTTACAAGTTACATAAATCTCGTTACCTGTGCTTTCATATGAGTCTCAAACGTCTTCAAAGGTTTCATTAGCAACCATGTTCATTAGCAACCAGCCATTCATTTTGTTGGAACCATTAAACAATACCTGTATTTTTTAGGATGCCCTGTATTTTTCGCAAGACCTATTGTGTTTTTAGGTTTTAAACTTTAAAAGAAGCACAAATCAATCGACACGGTTACTTCGTAAAGAGATTATAACAAGTATTCAAGCAAAACACTATCAATAGATTGTAAAATGCAAAATAACAGACGAGTGCATGGCACAGTCTATCCCGGTAATAATGGGAGTACGCGATAGTATTGGGCATTTAACGACCATTGATTTACCAATATAACGATTTTACCAGCATTTTCGATTTAGCAAGGACCTTTCTCGTTAAATCGTACTTAAATTAAATTTACGCGGAATTCTCGAAGTTCAAAGGAAAATTTAACTCTTAATTAGTAAGAATTCTACCTCGAACAAGCTCTTCACAGAGGTTTGCATTACCATTTGAGAAGGCGAGGAAACACTACTTATTTTCTACACAGTTCTATTTAGTATTACTTGCTCTACAAGGAAGCAAATAGGCCTAGAAAATGCGAACAGAACGGCTGAGAAGGACACAAAAAGGAAGAAAAGTGACAAAGTGAAGGGAGCTAAGGTTTAGGGTCCCACTCCCTCCCAAACACTCAGTGTTCTAGTGAATTGCACTTTTTGTGTTCGCAAGACGGCGTCTTCTGCACTTTCGTAATTCGAAGTACGGTGGTGATGATGGCAGTTCCGGGAACGAAGAACCAACCCACAATCATAACACTCCATCGGAGCGCATTTTCTGCCACCCTTGGATGACGTCGCCAACGTCGGTGACGCTGACGTCGTCGGCCCGTCTGTGGCGACGTCGGCGACGTCGGTGTCGCGTCTGTGGCGACGTCGGCGACGTCGGCGGCGGAAGTATCACCCCCTGCGGAGCTCTCGGCGACGTGGCCGGCGACGCTGTGATGTGCGGGCTGCTACGCAGTGCGTAGCAGCCCCTACAGCACAGCGTCGCCGACGTCGGCGTCGCGTCGCCGAACTATAACATAGGCCTAAGGTCATCAAGTCTGTTAGGGAATCCAAGTGATTGTGCCACAGTTTCAGTTGCCACGCCCACGATTTCTCATGCCGTGGGCGTGGCAACTGCAGACGACATGAGAAAAATACCGTATCCCTGTCCACGTGATTACCATATGTGTTGTTGTAGTGGTTGTTGTAGTGGACCCTATCTAAAACCGTTCAGTGGCCACAGATTTTTTCTCCCCTGGCTGTGGACATTTCTCCCCTGGTTGCGGGCATTTTCTCGCACCGAAACAGACGCGGCGCGGTTCGAGCATTTTCTCTCGTAATCGTTACACTCACGCAGTGGTAGTGTGCTTGCCTTACATGCAGATGGTCACGGATTCGGTGTCCACCGATGCTGGTGTCTTTGCAGTTTGTGGTTAATCGTTAGTTAACCTTTTATCCTCATTTCCATCCCATTTTTGAACGAACGCCTGACAATAACTATCATACACCATGTTCGACTTCAATAAATCTCGGCATAGTGAATACGTCGTTCTGAGTTCGAATGCGTCAGCTAACCAAGAGGGCACAGGTTTATTCGGCTAACGTTTCGGCCTTATCGCCTTCGTCGGAGCCTGGAAAGCCAGAAACGTGAAAAATTAATCCACCAAGCACCATTTCAAATTGAGAAAACAAATTCAAGGACCGTGTGGACCAGAAAAAGAACCATGCAACCGAGGCTAGAAGGCTCACATAGAAGTGCAGAGAAGGACCCGATGGAGTCGCCCACAGACCAAATGACTGGTAGATGACCCAGAAGCCGTGCCGCGGCCCCTGACCTGAGGACTCTGGAGGTCAGAATCCACAGAGGTCAAGGAATGGGGCGAGTTCTTTAGCTATGGCCAGGCATTCATCCTTTCTGTTCAATTTATGATTTTTCCTGTGTATCCAAAACGCCTCCAATGTTTTTCGTGCTGCTGTTTGTCTCTCTTGCGCCAGAATTCGCACTGCCACCTCAAACTCTGCATTATCATGCGCTTGCAGCCGATGAGATCCTAGAGGAGTTGAAGGTTTTGACCTTTTCAGACCATCGATGTGCTCCTTCATCCGCACGCATAGCGGACGACCCGTTTCCCCCACGTACTCCTCGCCGCACCGCCTGCACGAAATTACGTAGATGGCCCCCGAGATCAAGCAGTCGCCCACTCGCCCATATGGGCAGATGACGCACCCAGGGGTGGGACAATATCGATCGTAAAACCGATTTCGGATGAACCGCCGCTTAAGATTGGGGGGGGGTGGTATTTCTACTAACGTAACCGTACCACTGAGATCGTAAGGACGTAAAGAGGCCCGGATAGACGCGCTTAGTGCGTCATCTATGTATGGAAAACAGAACGGGATTTTGTCGTCGTTTTCCATAGTATTAACTCTGCGGCCGTAGGATATTATGCGCTCAGTTTGGCTGGTTGTGGGGTAGCCATTGGAATGCGCAATACATCTAGCCTTCTCCAGGGACTCTGCCTTTACTTCGCTCCCAGATGAAACCTTTCCGCCCATTTAAACATGTTTCTTGTGACGCCCAGCTTTGTTTTTAGGGGATGTGCAGACCGGAAGTGGATAATTATATTTTTATTACTGGGTTTACGGAACCACTTCGTTCTATAGAAACCCCTCCTTAGTTGGACCTGAGTATTCAGGAAAGGTAGCCAGTCCTCACTCGGCTTCTCTCGAGTGAACTGTATACTGGGAGCTTGTTTGTTAAGGATTTCAAAGCAAGCGTCCATTTCTTTCTGTGTGGAACAAACGACGAAACAGTCGTCTATGTACCGCACGTACATGACCGGATGCCGCTCTAGGACGGGTTGTTCTATCCTGCTCATGAAAGCAATGGCTACCGTTGGCGCTAACCTTTGGCCCATAGCGAGTTCCCTAATTTGTTTATAATAGTTACCCGCCCACCTAAAGATGGAGCAACCTAGGCATTGCTTTAGCAGGTCCATGATGTTTTGTACTGAGAAACCGTAAGTGTTAATATCCGTGCGGTGCTCAGTAAGGAGCTCACATATCGATTACACTTCATCGTCATTCGAGACGTTGGTATACAGGGAGGTTACGTCAAACGACTCCATGACGTGATTACGTCTGAATCTAGTTTCCCGCAACCTGTCAGGAAACATATTTGTGTTAGTAAGATGGGCGGGGATAAATTGAAGCAATTGTGAGAGAATGAGGTTAAGGAACCAAGAAATCCTATCGGTAGGACCCCTATGTTACTGATTATGGGACGAACTTTGAAATCGGAAGGATTGTTGGACGAAAAACCATTGGGCGAAAGTTTATGGGTCTTGACAAGTGTATAAAGAACCGGACAGACGGGAAGAGCGCACCTAAGGCGGGCAGTGACCGTCTTAGGAAGCGATGCGGATTGAGCCGTTTGAGTCCATACCCTGTTTAACTTCCGGCATTCCTTGCTGTACTCCTCAGCTGTTGCAGAGCGATAAAGAGAACGATCTTGCAAATGTAGCTGCGTTATAGCAGCGTCTAATGTTTGCGACATCACAACAAACTCTCCTCCTTTGTCGCTGATGGAGACTTTCAGGGCGCCGCTTTTCGATAGATCTTGTATCTCTTTTAGCTCTTGCCTTTGTGTCTTAGTGAGGTTACAGTTACTGCACTTTTTGGTGTGAGCCTTAATAGTGTTAAGCAATGCTGTCGAAAACAGGCGGAACTTGGTATCTGTTGAAGGGTTGGGGTCTTGAGGCTTGAAAAAGGGTTTAGGAAAAGGGATAACGGGGAGTGCAGTTTCTATCGATCATTGTTGGCCCTCTCCTCTCATCTCACGGTTTGCTCTAAGACGCAGATTGTCCTGCAGAGCCTGCAGTGATCCGAGAACGTTGAGCATGAGAAAAGGGCGAATTGATTGACTAGGCGAGAAACTTGGACCAAGTCAAGGACTGCGAGCGCGTTCTCAGAAAGAGAAATGCCGCCAAGAACGGTAACCCGCGGAACCACTGGTGCGCCCACGTCCCTGTTACAGTTCTCCGAGTCATCCCCGACCCTAGATGTGGCACTAACCAGCCTACGAGTAGCACAACCCCTCTCGTGGTCCAACAGCACATTGAACTTGTCTCGAAATCTTACTTTGGTCCTAGATCGGACAAAATCACAAACGTTTCTAGACTCACCCACTATCCTCCGCCAATGGTGATCAGGCAGATACTGCTCGCAATACAATTCTTTCGAGACATATTTTTTCAACAGTGAATACATATTTCGTGCAGGCGGTGCGGCGAGGAGTACGTGGGGGAAACGGGTCGTCCGCCATGCGTGCGGATTAAGGAGCACATCGATGGTCTGAAAAGGTCAAAACCTTCAACTCCTCTAGGATCTCATCGGCTGCAAGCGCATGATAATGCAGAGTTTGAGGTGGCAGTGCGAATTCTGGCGCAAGAGAGACAAACAGCAGCACGAAAAACATTGGAGGCGTTTTGGATACACAGGAAAAATCATAAATTGAACAGAAAGGATGAATGCCTGGCCATAGCTAAAGAACTCGCCCCATTCCTTGACCTCTGTGGATTCTGTCCTCTAGAGTCCTCAGGTCAGCGGCTGCGGCACGGCTTCTGGGTCACCTACCAGTCATTTGGTCTGTGGGCGACTCCAACGGGTCCTTCTCTGCACTTCTATGTGAGCCTTCTAGCCTCGGTTGCACGGTTCTTTTTCTGGTCCACACGGTCCTTGAATTTGTTTTCTCAATTTGAAATGGTGCTTGGTGGGTTAATTTTACACGTTTCTGGCTTTCCAGGCTCCGACGAAGGCGATAAGGCCGAAACGTTAGCCGAATAAACCTGTGCCATCTTGGCTAGCTGACGCACTCGAACTCAGAAGGACGTATTAACTATCATACACTTTTTCGAGCTGTTTGAAAGCGGGAGGAACAAATGATGATTTTCGCGCAATGTAATTCAAAAAGAATGCCATGTTCGTGGTCAGCACCCCGAATAACCCCCGTGCTCAAAGTTTGGGCGAAATTGGTGCCCATGACCTCACCCTCGCTTTAAGCTTTGAGTCTAGATCGAGAGGTTCGCACCTTGAACATCACTGTCGATGACCGAGGTGCGAAGACATTCAAGGTGGAAACTAACTGAGTGTGTTAGTGGATGGGCTACACAGCAGATCAAAATATCAGTGTTGTTACGATCAGATTTTTTTAAACAGTGGAGAGAAGCACAGTCATCCAGTTTGTGAGCACCATATTCCACTTACACATTTTTTCCAATCTCCCATCATTGCTGAAGAAGGTTGGTGCATCGGTAGCTATTCTACCGAGTTGGGCCCTGACCGCATTCACGTAGAGAATAAAGTTTGGTATCTACAACGCTATTTCATCTTGGAATGGCTCGGCCGTTGTATGTAAAATCGAAAGGCGCATGTACTGTACTGTACGAGTGCCGCGGTCGAAAAAATATTTCGGTCACACTTCGGCTAAGAGTACTGTTTGGAGGGCTAATCACGAATCTGGCATTGGTTGCCGAATTTCCGCCTTCTTATGGCAAGTTAAGGTAGACGTAATGAATGAGTGAGGGTGATAAGATCGTAAGCACCAATTCTGCCCAAAATTTGTGCATTGTTTGGGGCGTTGGTCACGAATCTAGCATCCGATCTTGAATTACGTTACGTAAAAATCAATATTCGTTTCTCCCGGTCTCAAAGAGCTCGAAAAAGCATGGTAGTTATTACCAGGCATTTGTTCAAAAATATGACGGAAGTATGGACAAAGGGTGTCGATAAATCATAGACTGCAAAAACACCAGCACCGGTGGGCAACGTTCCCGTGACCACTGCGCTGATTACGCAAGGCTCCGCCCAACGTTCAACCGCGCACCTACATTCGGTCGACTACGCTAATTTTCACCGTCCATTTCTCGCTTAGAATATCCACTTAGCAAATTTGGTCTGCATATTTGTGATCAGCTCTTTCACCTGGCATAGGTCTCCGTTCGAAGTTTAATGGGAAGCTGAAGGCATTCCCTGGTTAGCAATCGCCAGCATGAGATTGACAGGCCTCAACGTTTACCTGGTGTCGGCAGCACACTATTGCTGGTAGTTTATTTCATCTCTCCAGAATTCCGGCAAGAATTTTATGAGATACCGGTTCTTATGACCAAAAGGAATAGCATAATAATAGAACATTGGAACTGAGCTCCAGAAGTCAGCAATGTACGCGAGCTCTGGTAGTTATTCTAACGTCCTTCAATATTAAGCGAAGGTCCGAGAGTAGTGGCGACATCGTCTTTATCTGGCACATGGAATTTTCCTAGTATTTTTCCTATTATTGTGTTTCCAACTCAGGTCAAAAATGGCTGCAAAGAAGCCCAAGGTGAGAAAAAGTTGCCAGTGTGTACTCAGTGAGTCATTTGATCGCTCATGGAGGAAGATGAGATTTTAAACTCTTTCCGGCTGCTACGGGTATTAGAGCTTGGCAGGCACCTCCTTTGTTGAGCTCTTTATTTGAACGATGAAGAGGTTGCAGTAAATGAATGCGCTGCTATAGTTTGCACTTAAGAAGCTTAGCTAAAATCCCGTTTGCTTCAGACAAGTGGATCTAAAGCAGGAGCAAATAAAAGGAACAAATACAAATACATACTCATCACAGATCTAAAACAGCTCTCTTGAGAAGTTCACATGAATCATTCCAAGAAACCACTCTGTGAAGCCTGAGACAGCATGAACGGTAATTGTTTCAGAGAAGACGTGTCGTTGTATTTTTCATGTTATCCAACGGAAATACGTCTGAACAAGCGGACACAATATTAAACGAACAGTACGAATATCGCGACTTGATCGTCACTGATTTGCCAGAATCTTATGAAAATCTTGTACAGAAGGTTCGTGCTAGAGGTATCCAAAGAGAGCGAGATTGACCACCGCAAATGAAAGCAACTGTTGTCTTTCCAAAATCAGGTACACGCCTGCCTGACGTTTCATTTGCGATACTGCTCAGATGCCCCATTCCTGCTCAAAGTTGACGACGACGTTGCCGTCCATCCGGATCGCGTTCTAGATCATTGGATATGGGATGAGGGCTCGCAATACCGTTTGTACTGCTCCGTGCACAACAACACGGCTGTCATTCGGAATCCCTTCAACAAGTGGTACTCTGAATTTCCGTTTTCATTTGTAGCTCGTTCTCAATAATCTACTGCTGATGCCAGAACTGAAAACTGAGGGAACGCGTTCTTACTCCATGAAGATTCCCTTATGTTCCGTTCCATTTGCGCTTTCGACGTAATGCGACGCGATCTGTTGTGGCCATATTGGGAGGATCGTTTTTGAGCGCCTAACCAAGCCCTGAACAGTGCGTGGAGTGCTATCCCTGGAGTTGGTTCTGATCTAGTGTAGTCTCACTTGTTATAAACTCGTTTTAGCCCTGATAGAGTAGGTGTACACAAAGCTCGCGAAGAGTAGCCATGGCCTTTCAAACGGTAGACTTTTCAGGTACGTCTCGAAAGCAAGTTGGACTCGAAAACACTATCCAGCTTATTGCAATGGGCCATTTTATATGATGGGAAGGGAAGCTGTGCGAAGAATAGCCGAAGTTTCTCGATATCATTTACCATTTGTCATGGAGGTGGGTAGACTTGAGCTCGGTTAATCGGGCCGAATAATTGTTCGAGCGATTTCGAACAGTTATTCGCTCGATTACTCGAAAATCGTAAATCGCTGTTGCTCGAACATTGCTCGAAATCGACTTTCGCAAAAACCCATTATTCGAACATTGCTCGAAATCGATTTTCGCGAAAAACCATTATTCGAACATTGTTCGAAATCGACTTTCGCGAAAGACCATTATTCGAACATTGCTCGAAATCGACTTTCGCGAAAACCCATTATTCGAACATTGTTCGAAATCGACTTTCGCGAAAGACCATTATTCGAACATTGCTCGAAATCGACTTTCGCAAAAACCCATTATTCGAACATTGTTCGAAATCGGACCTAGGGAGACACTGTTCGAACATTGTTCGAAATCGAAGATCACGAAAGAGCATTGTTCGAATATTGTTCGAAATCGAAGATCGCGAAAGAGCATTGTTCGAATATTGTTCAAAATCGAACAATGTTCGAACAAAACCAAGAGTCGGCCGCCTGAGTACGGATCGTCTCTTCTTCTTCTTCTTATTCTTCAGCGTTTGTCCCGCATCGTCGCGGGGTCCGCTCTTCTGGTGTTACGACGCCACCTTTCCCGATCCTGCGCTTGATCAGTGTGGACACCAGCTACTTTCATGTCCTTGTGTAACGTATCGGACCAACGCTGCTTTGGGCGTCCTCTAGGCCGCTTTCCAGCTACTTCCAACTCAAGGCCAATCTTGCGGACGCTGTCTTCTTTCCCACGCAGAACGTGGCCGTACCATCGCAAGCGAGCTTCGCGCATCTTGTCGGCTATCGGCGCGACACCGAACTTCTGCCGAATAGCATCATTTCTTATGCGGTCCATGCGCGTGACTCCAGCCGTCCAGCGCAGCATCTTCGTCTCCATGACGCTGAGGCGCGCTTCAACTTCCTTAGTCGCAGGCCAACACTCAGCGCCGTATATTGCTACCGGCCGCACGACTGTTCTGTAGATCTTTGACTTCAGGTGCTCTGGTATCTTCCTATCGCAGAGCACACCAGTCAGCGAACGCCACTTGGACCAAGCTGCACTCACTCGTGAGTTCACTTCAACCATCAGACCGCCGTCAGACGCTATTGCTGATCCCAGGTATTTAAAGACCGCAGTGCGTGGAAGCTCAGTACCGTTAATCTTAATGGAGCCGGACTCGTTCACGTCAGTCGTTAGGTACTCGGTCTTCTTGACGTTCAATTTGAGTCCGAACATCGCCAGGCGGTCGCACCAAGCTTGCACCTGCCGCTCGAGATCATCTTTCTCTTCGCAAGCGAGCATTACGTCATCAGCATAGAGCAGCGTCCATGGAACAGGCTGCTGAAGATCTCGCGTAATGGCATCCATGACGACAACAAAGAGGAGTGGAGAAAGCGCAGAACCTTGGTGCACCCCGACAGAGATGGGAAACTCCATCGAGGTTCCAGCTGCAGCTTGAACTCGACTCTTTGGACAAGAGTAGAGCATCCGCACCCACTCTATGAGTTCCTCAGGTACGTTGTGTTGTCGCAAGGCGTACCATATAACCTCACGCGGTACGCGGTCGAAGGCCTTCTCCAAGTCGAGAAAGGCTATATGCACCGGCTTCTGTTTCTCACGATGCTTCTCCACCAGGAGGCGGGCGGCGTGTATAGCATCAATGATCCCACAACCAGACACAAAGCCGCACTGGTTGTCGGAGAGCTTGACGATTTCACGGATTCGTCTATCGAGGATTCGCTCGAAGATCTTCATGCTGTGCGAAAGCAAGCGAATCGGACGGTAATTGGAGCAGTCTGCAGGACTGCCCTTCTTCTTCCAAATCGGAATCGTCGTACTGTTGTGCCAACACTCCGGTACTTTCTTCTCCTTTACTACCTGGTTGAAGAACTCAGCCAACCACTCAGCAGGATACCAGAGCTTCGACTTCCAAACATCGGCTGCCAGATCATCCGGTCCTGTCGCCTTGCATGGCTTCATCTTCTTTAGAGCCGCTTCTGTTTCCTCCACGGTGATCTTGTGAACGGGACCGTGAACAGAACCCACAGAAGGGATGGCCGGGTGAGGAAATTCCATAGTGGAAATTTCCTCAAAGTAATCACGCCATCGCTTCAGCGCCTTTTTGCGGTCTGTCAGAAGATGGCCGCTCTCATCATTGATGCCAAAAAACTTTTCAATATCCTCGGTTTGGCGATGGCGGGTCTTAGCAAGTCGGTACAAATACCGCTCACCATCGCGTGACTCGAGCTTTTCGTTGACATCACTATAATGAGTGGCTTTCGCAACAGCCACGGCTTTCTTTGCAGCCTTCTTCGCCTTCTGATACTTCTGCCAGTTGTCGGCTGTTTTATCGCTGAGAAACACGTGATAGAGCGACTTCTTCTCTCTAACCTTTGCCTTCACATCGTCCGTCCACAGCCATGTCTGCTTATCGACCTTGCGTCGCCCAGGCTTCGTTATGCCGAGTTCCAACCTTGCAGCTTGGCGTATCGCGTCGGTTGCTCTCTTCCAAGTTTCGTCGACAGTCGTGACTGTCGGTAACCGTACGCGGGAAATCACAGCTGCTTCCTTCTCTTTCATTCGCCACCACTTGATTCTCGCAGCACCGCATCGCTCAAGTTGCTGCATCCTCGGAGGGGTGATCTTAAAGGTGCAGACTAGCGGTCGATGCTGTGGGGCGACCGTCTCATACGGCACGATCTTCGCGTCTGTGACAATGCTTCGGTCGCGATCCTTGACAAGGACAAAGTCTATCTGAGACTTGGAGCTCCCACTATAGTATGAGATGAGGTGGGAGTCGCGTTTTCGGAAAACGGTGTTCACAATGGTGAGATTATGCGATTCCGCATACTCAAGAATGCGCTCACCATCGGCGTTACGAGACCCGTATCCGAAACCACCATGACAGCTGTACCCGTCCTTCGCAGCACCTACGTGCCCATTAAGGTCACCAGCGACTATGATGACATCTTTCGGCGGTACCTCTGCTGTCTTCTCATCAAGCAGGCTCCAAAACTCTTCCTTGGCTTGATCGGAGCAGCCACTCTGCGGAGCATACGCAGAGAAGAAGTGATAGAGTCGCTCCTTCGCGGCGACAACGATCTTCATCAACCGATCGTCATAGCGTTCGACGCTTACAATCGAGTCACAAAATCGTTCGGAGACGATTATTCCGACACCACTGGTGGTCCTGGGACTTCCACATAGAACGGCCTTGAAGCCACGTCCTATGTCCCTTGACTTGCTGCAGGACCACCTCGTCTCCTGCACCGCACAGAAATCAACTCTTCTACGCTCCAGTGCTTCAACCAACTCGCACGAGCGGCCCGTTAACGTACCCACATTCAGCGTTGCTACGCGGGTCCTGCCTACGTTACGGGACTTTCGGACTAGCTCAGTTGCCCCCCGATGCCGTCCTCGCATCAGGGACCCTCGCATACTTTCCACACTCGCGGGGCTCTGCGAGTGCGCGTCGGCTCCCGCGGACGCCGTAGCACAATCTCGAAAAACATGACTATTCATACACCATGTGATGTGACATGGGTCTTCGTAGGCCGGCCTGTCACAAGGGCCTGTCGCCTGCATTCGAGTGTCCGTGCTTAGCTTAGCTCACAAAGCGAGCAGTTTCCAGTGGCACCACGTGGAGGAACGGACATCGCCACCTGAGTACGGATCGTCTCTGTTCCCCGAAAAACCAACTCGCTCCACTTCTGCGCCTACGGTAATTAGCGACCGTTCGAACGCGCTCGACGGCATTTCACACATTCAGCCTCTCGATGTCATCGGTCGAGTCGGTGCGCGCTGCGAGTGCAGGCTGACTCGGCCAGATGAGAATTCGAATATGTAATTTCGTTTCGAGGGTTCTGTTAATTTCGCTTCTAATTGAAAATGAGCATTTCACTGGATGATTCTGCCATATTCAAATTCGAATCTGTGATTTCGTTTCGAGGGTTTGGCGGCCGACTCTCGATGTTGTTCGAACATTGTTCGATTTCGAACAACATTCGAACAATGATTTTTCGCGATCTTCGATTTCGAACAATCTGCGATTTTATTTCGAAGGTTCTAATTCGAAAACCGCGAGGTTTTGCTCGAAGATACAGTCCCCTCTCGTTACAACGCGTTTGAAGGGACCGAAGAAAATCCGCGTTATAACAGGAGTCGCGTACTAACCGGAGCTGACCTTTCTTACACCATTTTATGCACATATTTCTCTAAAATCGCATTGAGTGACTAAATGTAACATAATAACAAATCACATAACATAATATAATAATAATATAATAATAGCATATGTGACTATGAAGAGAGTGTGACGACAGAGAACATCTTTAGATTGTTAATGAGGTCCTGTCCCCAGAGATGCTTTCTGTTATTCTGGTTTTCATGCATAAGAAGGACAGATATGTATGAGGAATAACGAGTACCAGAGATAACTTACCATTAGACGTGATCAACAACAAAACTGTAACCTGATGTTACAAAATCTTTTGTTCTCATCAAATCTCTCGCGCCAGATGGGGCTTGGACCTGCCCTCTCTTCCTTCCGAGCTGGATGTTACCTCGTATACGCTATTAGCGCTGTTAGATCGCGCACCGCACCCGCCATATCCTCGTCGCAGTGGCTTCTCAGCACTCTCCCCCGATATTGGGGTGTTGCGTGTGCCCAAATAGCGCTGTTGTTGTAATCCTGCTGGGAAAGCAGAGGGTGCAGGTACAAGTCCTGTACGGCGCGAGAGTTCTGATCGCAACAAAACATCATGTGACAGCATATGGTCTCTATACCAGCTGCTGTAGGCTTGAAGTAAATGTGTAGGATATTGTTCTGATTAATCTGAGTTTTAATCAGCATCCTCTATTGCTTCTGGTATGAGCAAACCCTCCAACTAACGGCAGCTTCTAAAGACTACCTGGTATTTCGCGCTGTGCTCAACATATTGCTCACTATGTACACTTCTGTGGGTCACGCACGCGTAAAAACGTCTATGTGCATCCCATACATTGTCATACGTGTGCTGGTCGTATTGTTAACGAGGCAAAGGAAGAGTAGATCTGATCACAAACACAGTCAGCATCTTGCTCGTCTTCGATTTCCTTGTGGGACCGGAACTGAGCCCGGGTCGCGTTATAACGGACGTTATTTTGAACGCAGAGTTCCTCCCGAAACCGCGCTATAACGGGAGTAGCGTTGAAGCCGACGCGTTCTAAACGGAGTTGATTTGAATTGGCGTAAAGCTAAGCTGGCAGGGGCCAGAGAAAATCTACGTTATATCGAGAGCGCGTCCTATCCGGAGGCGTTATAACGGGAAGGAGCTGTAGTTTGATTGGCCTAGAGAGAGTTCAAATAGAGGTGACAGTTAATTAGAGGTAATTCTATGCCTTGATCGTTGGTGTTGAACATACCTAGGATGTGGATATCGCCGATTTTGTCACTGTTAATATTCAAGGTTGATATTTTGGCTAAAACCGCGTCTACGGTTCTCGATTTTTTTCTGTTCTAAAGGAACATTATCACACTATTGATCACTTGTTTTGCTTTGTAACAGTCCTCCCAAATGTCTTTTTAGAGCAGTTTTCCGAAACCATGGAAGTAGTAAATTTGTGTTGCTTTCGAATGAGTTCCGTCGTGGGAGCAGGTGGTGCAGGCG
This sequence comes from Heligmosomoides polygyrus bakeri, assembly GCA_947359475.1. NCBI lineage: Eukaryota > Metazoa > Nematoda > Chromadorea > Rhabditida > Heligmosomidae > Heligmosomoides > Heligmosomoides polygyrus. The sequence continues at coordinate 35,337,932 of OX375868.1, forward strand.
GTCCGGAACATTAATGAGGTTTTCGGCGAGGATGAGGATAGCGAACGCAGAATGCGTCGATGGTTCGAGAAGGTTTCATCTGGCGATTTTATTCTTGAAAATAAGCCACATGGGAGAACTGTGTCCAAGGTGGTTAACGATGAATTGAAAGCTGTAGTAGAAGGCGACACTCCGCAAACTACGCGTGAATTAGCAGCAAAATTCAGGGTATCTAGCCCTTTAACATTGGACCATTTGAATCAAATCGGCAAAGTAAAAATGCTGGATCAATGCGTACCGCATAAATTGAGCGAGTAGCAGAAGTGGTGTCGTTTCGATGCTTCTCTTTCTTTGCTTTTGCGGCAAACATCCGAACATTTTTACATCGCATTGTTATCTGTGAACACTGGATTCTCCACGACAACCGTAAGCGCTTGGCACGATGGTTCGATAAAGATGAAGCCCCGAAACACATTCCGAAAGCCAACATCCACCAAAAAAAATGATGGTGTCTGTTTGGTGGTCTACCTATGAAGTCATCCACTACAGCTTCATGAGACCTGGTGAAGCGTTAACTGCGGACGTCTACTGTAACCAGCTTGACGGCGTGAGGAGGAACCTTGCAGTTGGGCATCCAAGATTAGTCAAAAGGGACAGGCCAATACTCTTGCCAGACAACACACTAAACGTTGCTGAAACTGCAGGAGTTTGAAGTGGAACTTCTCATTCGCCCACCATATTCACTGGATCTTGCGTCAACTGACTGCCTCATCTTCCAAGCATTGGAAGCGCCCGTCCTTGTTTCGTTTCCGTTACTTGTATTCATCTGTGTTAGTTCCATTTTAGAATTGACACCTTTCAAATCAAATCGGTTGGATTTCTTGTCCTCATTCAATTCTGTGCCGCTAAATGAAGTAGGACAACTTCACTCTTCACCACATATGCGCGCAATTTCGCGGCACCGCGCGCTCTCTCTCTCCTTCAATGGCAAAAGTTCGCCATCTATCACGTCTCCAAGCCAGGGCATAGCAGATTCCGTTGGATTCCCCCGCGTATCATTGCAAGGAAGCACGGAAAGTGTTTTTCGAGGTGTTATATTTGTTTGAAGAGTTCCCGCTAAAAATGGAAGTTGCGTACAGAAGAGTTCGCTTGCGCAACCGGTTTCGAATGTTATGGAGACAACTAAAAACTGCAGACGAAAATGAACGCTTTTGCGGTAGCTTTGTAACTTGATCAACTATATAATTCCTGCAGTGTTCGCTGCGCCGCACATATGATAAATCTCGTCGTTACATCTGCAATGGGGTATGACTATGTTGCTGGAATACTAAAAAATGCAAACACGTGGCGGCGAAATTGAACATGAGCAGCTACGGATCTAACGTTCTTATCAAAGGCAAGGCTAAGAAACGTTATGACTTGGATGTCATTACAATAATCTGTTTTTACAATATCAGAAAATTCGATTTGCAGTTAATAACTCCCTCACAGACTGCAGAACACGTTGAGGTCCCAAATTTCAGATGATATACGATTTTCTAAACACTGTTAGTGTTCTCTGCATAATTATTAGGCTGTGGACAAACAAATTGCTTTTTTAACGCGTGGCTCAGCAGGCTTGGTGGCAGAGAGACGAATTTATTCGATTGTTCGACTTTCAAGAACAGCAAAAATCGAGTTACTCGATTGTTCGACTTTCGAAAACATTAAGAAATCGAGTTATTCGATTGCTCGATTTTCGGGGACAGCGAAAAATCGAGTTATTCGATTGCTCGATTTTCAAACACAGCGAAAAATCAAGTTATTCGATTGCTCGATTTTCAAACACAGCGAAAAATCAAGTTATTCGATTGCTCGATTTTCGAGGACAGCGAAAAATCGAGTTATTCGATTGCTTGATTTTCGAAGACAGCGAAAAATCGAGTTATTCGATTACTCGATTTTCGAGGACAGCGAAAAATCGAGTTATTCGATTGTTCGTTTTTCGGAGACAGCGAAAAATCAAGTTATTCGATTGCTCGATTTTCGAGGACAGCGAAAAATCGAGTTATTCGATTGCTTGATTTTCGAAGACAGCGAAAAATCGAGTTATTCGATTACTCGATTTTCGAGGACAGCGAAAAATCGAGTTATTCGATTGCTTGATTTTCGAAGACAGCGATAAATCGAGTTATTCGATTGTTCGATTTTCGGAGACAGCGAAAAATCGAGTTATTCGATTGTTCGGCTTTCGAAAATTTCAAAAAATCGAGTTATTCGATTGTTCGACTTTCGAAAGCATTAAGAAATCGAGTTATTCGATTGCTCGACTTTCGAAAACATTAAAAATCGAGTTATTCGATTGCTCGATTTTCGGGGACAGCGAAAAATCAAGTTATTCGATTGCTCGATTTTCGAGGACAGCGAAAAATCAAGTTATTCGATTGCTTGATTTTCGAAGACAGCGATAAATCGAGTTATTCGATTGTTCGATTTTCGGAGACAGCGAAAAATCGAGTTATTCGATTGTTCGACTTTCGAAAATTTCAAAAAATCGAGTTATTCGATTGTTCGACTTTCGAAAGCATTAAGAAATCGAGTTATTCGATTGCTCGACTTTCGAAAACATTAAAAATCGAGTTATTCGATTGTTCGATTTTCGGAGACAGCGAAAAATCGAGTTATTCGATTGCTTGATTTTCGAAGACAGCGAAAAATCGAGTTATTTGATTATTCGATTTTCGAGGACAGCGAAAAATCGAGTTATTCGATTGCTTGATTTTCGAAGACAGCGAAAAATCAAGTTATTCGATTGCTTGATTTTCGAAGACAGCGAAAAATCAAGTTATTCGATTGCTCGATTTTCAAACACAGCGAAAAATCAAGTTATTCGATTGCTCGATTTTCGAGGACAGCGAAAAATCGAGTTATTCGATTGCTTGATTTTCGAAGACAGCGAAAAATCGAGTTATTCGATTGTTCGTTTTTCGGAGACAGCGAAAAATCAAGTTATTCGATTGCTCGATTTTCGAACACAGCGAAAAATCGAGTTATTCGATTGCTCGATTTTCGGGGACAGCGAAAAATCGAGTTATTCGATTGCTCGATTTTCGAGGACAGCGAAAAATCGAGTTATTCGATTGCTTGATTTTCAAAGACAGCGAAAAATCGAGTTATTCGATTGTTCGTTTTTCGGAGACAGCGAAAAATCGAGTTATTCGATTACTCGATTTTCGAAGACAGCGAAAAATCGAGTTATTCGATTACTCGATTTTCGAGGACAGCGAAAAATCGAGTTATTCGATTGCTTGATTTTCGAAGACAGCGATAAATCGAGTTATTCGATTGTTCGATTTTCGGAGACAGCGAAAAATCGAGTTATTCGATTGCTTGATTTTCGAAGACAGCGAAAAATCGAGTTATTTGATTATTCGATTTTCGAGGACAGCGAAAAATCGAGTTATTCGATTGCTTGATTTTCGAAGACAGCGAAAAATCAAGTTATTCGATTGCTCGATTTTCAAACACAGCGAAAAATCAAGTTATTCGATTGCTCGATTTTCGAGGACAGCGAAAAATCGAGTTATTCGATTGCTTGATTTTCGAAGACAGCGAAAAATCGAGTTATTCGATTGTTCGTTTTTCGGAGACAGCGAAAAATCAAGTTATTCGATTGCTCGATTTTCGAACACAGCGAAAAATCGAGTTATTCGATTGCTCGCTTTTCGAGGACAGCGAAAAATCGAGTTATTCGATTGCTCGATTTTCGGGGACAGCGAAAAATCGAGTTATTCGATTGCTCGATTTTCGAGGACAGCGAAAAATCGAGTTATTCGATTGCTTGATTTTCAAAGACAGCGAAAAATCGAGTTATTCGATTGTTCGTTTTTCGGAGACAGCGAAAAATCGAGTTATTCGATTGCTCGATTTTCGAACACAGCGAAAAATCGAGTTATTCGATTGCTCGCTTTTCGAGGACAGCGAAAAATCGAGTTATTCGATTGTTCGATTTTCGAAGACAGCGATAAATCGAGTTATTCGATTGTTCGACTTTCGAAAATTTCAAAAAATCGAGTTATTCGATTGTTCGACTTTCGAAAAAAAATGTCGAAAAGCTCAACTCTAGAGGTGGGTTGCCAAATGGTCACCTACGGATGCGTTTGTACAGTACCGCGCATATGACATGGTCAATTGCCGAAAAGAACGCTTTGGAGTGTTCCAAAGTGGCTTTTTTAAATAACGTTTTTCAAATCAAGCACTTGTGACAAAAACATGTTTGAGCTCAGCAATTCAAGCTCTATCTTTTGGCATATAAATAAATAGGGTTGAACAGTGCATATAGGCCGGACATAATTAATCGAGTGGGCGCGACAGCCTGTAGAGTGAGCGTTTGGGGAGTTTTATCGGAATTTCCCAGCCGCCCCCTCAAGGATTGCACTAAGACTGCCTAGCTTGTTTTTGGGGGACGCCGCAAACAATGCATACAGAATCGAACCTATCAATCGAGTAGGGCGACCGCTTGCAAATTGCACGCACTGGCGTGTTCGGTGCGCAACAACTCTGTCATGTTCGAATCGTTTCGGCTACAGCTTGTGCGTCTTGTAGGCAGTAAAACGGTTCAGTAGTACACCAAAGCAGAATGGTACAGCTTAGAAAAAGCAATGCTACAGGGGTGAGGTGAGGGCTTGTCTGACGCATTTTTTCCATTTCCTTGGACCACTGCAAAAATACGCGTAGAGCTGACGGCCTACGAATGCGCAGGCAAGTAGACCACTTAAGGTACTCTACGAGGAAGCGCTCACAGCTGCCTAAACTGCCTTAGCCCCAGGTGCCATTTTAGGAAGGCGGAGGGCAGCGTTGAAGTTTCCTGCGCTCGTACTCGCCCATATTTGAGTTTTCGATACTCACAATGGTACCGCTCGATTTAGTTCGAAGAGCTCTATGGAGCGCTATCAATAATGACCAATTTCAGAAGAATCGATTTTTTGACAATTTCCCATCAAGGGCGAGGCTGCTCGAGCCCGCGGCAGATGGACGATGATGGAAAACCGATATTATTGAATTGGGTCATGTTTGAGACCATTCGATAGAGCGTTTCATGCTGAATTGAACGGTGGTGTTGATGGTAGAAAAACTGCAATCTGAGCGAGTAAGAGCGAAGAGAACATCGAACGTTGTTGTGCTAAAAGCGATGCCGAAGTCCATTTGGACGATTACGACAAAGACTGCCGATAGCGATAACTGAGGGTGATCGGTGATCCTGACCAGACCAACCTCAAACGAGAAGTAGCCTACCGAAATCGGCGGAACTTTCAAAAACGGATGTCGAAAATTCGTAATCGGCGCCTCAAAAAACCCCGTGATGATTTTCGACGAGAAAATTTGGCCAATTTCGAAAGCATCTATTTTCGATGGCGTGATCTTCCGTCTGCTGCGGCATCGCATCATCGGCCGTCATCTTCGATGCGAAATTGTCAAAAAATCGGTATTCCCAGAATTGGTCGATAGCGGCACCATTCGATAGCAATTTTCGTGCTGAACAGGGCGGTACCATAGCGAATGTCGAAAACTCAACTATAGGCGAGTAAGAGCGCGGGAAACTTCACCGCTGCCCTCCGCCGCTCTAAAATGACACCTGGGGCTAAGGCAGTCTAGGAAGCTGGAGGGCTTTGAGCACTTCTTCGTAAAACACGTCAAGTGGTCTGCTTGCCTATGCATCTGTAGATCGTTAGCTCTGCGCGTCTTCCCGCAGTGGCCCACTGAAATGAAACAACGCGTTACACAAGCCTAACCTGCAACGCTGTAATTTCACCTGTTTAGAGGCTACAACATTGCACTTTTGCAGACTACTAAAACTCTCTATTATCTACAAAATCCACTAGCCGCAACCGGAACGATTTCGATCTTCACAGAGTTATTGCACTCCGAACGCGCCGGGGGCCAGTTTACCATCACCCCTCCAACATGCACCATAGTCGATGGAATTGCAAAACTCATTGTTTGCTAGACAGATAAAAACTAATTTGTTTGCTATACTCCTCGCACATGTACATAGGCTGTTTTCGTCGAACTAACCTCACTCTACAAGCCCTCGCGTCCACTCGATCGATAGGCTCGATTCTGTATGCATTGTTCACGGAGCCCTCCAAAGGCAAGCTGGACAGTCTTAGAGCAATTCCCGGACAGGGCGGCTGAGAATCTCTGATAAACCTTCCCAAACGCTCACTCTACAGGCTGTCGCGCACACTCGATTAATTATGTCCGGCCTATATGCACTGTTCAACCCTGTTGATTTATATGCCAAAAGATAGAGCTCGAGCTGGTGAGCTCAAAAATAGGCTTTTTTCACGAATGTTTGAATTTAAAGTTATTTAAAAAAGCCGCTTTAGAACGCTCCAAAGCGTTCTTTTCGGCAATTGACCAAATCATATGCGCGGTACTGTAGCAATGTGTATGGGTTGTTCGCTGGATATTTGACTTGCTTTTCAGACAAGCTTAATATATCACTTCAATATATCGCTTATAGGAGCAATAGTACAGAGCTATAAACTCTGTTCTATTGCTAACAGTGGTTAACTGGATACCAGAGGTACTAACTGAATGAACGAATACTAGTACCTAGTACTACAATACCGGCCTTATCTTTTGGTCTTTGGACGGAAAAAGCGAAAAAACCGCCTTTTCTGCCGCTTTTCAGTAGTGCTCTTCAAATTGAGAGCATGGTAAATTGAAGCACATATTCGTAATCAGCACCGAGCTCTCCTCCCGACGAGCTGCAAGTCGCCTAGCGAGCGCCTAAAAAATAGTTCAGTGACCTAATTTCTGCCTGGCGCGGCTGACCCCTTCCCTCGCAGGAGATAATTACACTCACAGCTCCCAAGTAGCTAATGAAGGAAGAGATTCGGCCTCTTAACGCGTATTTTCCACTTTGCATAGTAACACATAGTTCTTTGGATTCCCTAGTTTCTTGTGGTCACAATTATGTAATTTTTTAAAGAATCCGGTAAATTAATTTGCATTTGTTTCAGAAAATGTGCCACTTTGGAGAACCGTAATTTTGGAATATCAAGTTTATATGTGCGTATACTCATTTGTCCCGCTAAACGTTATAGTTGAAATGAAGCTGCGAAAGTGGAACTTCTGGGGTTGAAATCGCTAGTAATTGTACGCTGGCAAAGTTGCCCAGATAACACTTTTTTGCAGTTAGCCGCACACTTTTCGCATGATTAAAGTGGACATAAAATCGTTTCTTTGAAGAAAGAAACATAGACTTTTGGAAGCCTATGAAAACACCTTCTAGTCCTCCATGGGTGAAATTTCGACGAGGCTGGAAGATATTTTGGCCACGTAGTTACGAAGCAAACTCACCCCACATGCTAACAGAGTGTCATTTTAAAAATTGTTCAAAAACGGGAAAATAATCTCTGAGAGCATTCCCTATTCAAATCTGATTCGAAGAGTGGTTCGATTTCAAATTTTCGTGCGTTTCTACCTGTTTATTACGAATGGAAGTCCAATAGCCCTGGTCGGGACCCAGATTAGCTCCGGAGCCAGTCCACTCTCCTGCCTCTGTGACCCCTCGCGCCATCTGAGGACGCCGTAAATCGCCTAACTAGAGTCTTCGCAATTCCGGTGCTCCGGCGACGTATTGATCCTTCCAAACGAGGGTGGAGTAGAATACCTGGCGTGCACAAGGTTTGGATAACTACGACCTCTCCCTTTTAGTTAGACTGCTTGTATTTTCTATTTCGTATTTAGCTTTTACAAGTGTTGGATTCAAACCTTTCAATCGAGTGGGCGCGACAGCTTGTAGCCGAGCGTTTGCGGAGTTTAATCAGAAATTTGCAGCCGCCTTAGTCAGGAGTTGCTCCAAGGCTGTCCAGTGAGCCTTTGGAGTGCGCTGTGAGCAATGCATACAGATTCGAACCTTTCAATCGTAGGGAGCGACCGCTCGCAAATTGCACGCGCGAGCGTGTTCGGAGCGCAATAGCTCTGTCAAGTTGGAACCTTTCAGGTTGCAGCTTGTAGGTCTTGTAGGCAGTCGAACGGTCTGCTAGCACGCCAAAGCAGAATGGTTTAGCACAGGGGGGCAATGTTATAGGGGTGCGAAAATGCAAGTGAGTCTTGCGTGACGCATTTTTTCCGATTCGGTGGACCACTGCGATAAGATGCGGCGAGCTAACGGCCTCAAAATGCGTATGCGAACAGAGCACTTAAGGTACTTTACGGCCACGGGCTCAGAACTTTTCAGCTGTCTAAACTTCCTTAGCCTCAGCTGCCGTTTTAGAGCGGCGAAAGCTAGCGGTTAGAATTTTTGCGCTCCTACTCGCCCAGATTTGAGTCTTCGACACTCCTAATAACACCGTTCTGTTCTGCTTGAAAATCGCTATCGAATGCTATCATTTTGGCAAAATCGATTTTTTGGCAATATCCCATCGAGGACGTGGGCGCACTAAGCCGAGCTGTGATGACGTCATCGAAAACCGATATTTTTCCTCGTGCAAACTTCGTCCAAATTCGTCTAGGGGTTATTTGGGGCGCTGATTACGAATCTGACGTCCGTGTTGGAAAAATCCGTCGACTTCGGTAGGTTTTGGATTTTCTTCTGGATAATTGAGGGTGGTCAGGTCAGGATCATCGATTTCGCTCAAAATTCGTACAGGGTCGGGAACTTATTCGGAGTTTTTCAGTAAGAGAAGATAGAAGCGCAGTGGACATGCGCTCGCCCACTCGATTATTAGGTTCGATTTTGTGTGCATTGTGCACTGCGCACTCTAGCGGCATTCCTGGCATGACAGAGCACTGGCAACGTACGCCATGCTTGAGATACTCCGAAAACACGCGTATCCTGGGAAATAAGCTGCTCTAATCGCAAAAGCCCGCTCCAGTCAAATTTGGACCACCCACGGCGAAAAAGTGGATGTTCCGGTAAAGTTTTATATATGTTTGTGTAGATCTCGAAGAGTCAAATCGAATGACTCTAATCTTTTTTCAAAAAAGCTAAAAATGAAGGAGCTATGAGCATGCGACGCTTTGCGACGCTAATTTTGCGTTTTTTTGCCAACTTTTGACGTGCGGAGCGAGCGGTATTGTAGATAACAGCCCGCCATAAGGTAACAGTCGTGTAAGTAAACCCAAGGGACTTGTAGAGAATCTAGGTAACAAATAGCCTTTTCAAGCAAATAAAGGGTGAATGGCGGCAGCATTCGATCCTTCTGGGATGCGCCATGCATTCTACTTTACGGAATGTCGTAGTGGCGACTTCAGTGCCTACTTGACCTATATAATGGCTTGCGGTGGCCAGCCGATGGACAGATTTGTAATGCTGCTTAAATTATAGAGCATGGATCAACCTGGGCTAAGCTTGGCAATGTTCACCAGCGAGTTTGGCACTGTCTCGAAACTATCTGGCTGTCGCAGTTGGCAGACGGCAGTAACCAATCACTTCGTTTAGGGAGACGTCACGCATTCCACATCAACCGGAAGCAATTTGAAAGCGTATGGTCGAAAGAACGACTTGCAATGGCCAGCCAATGGACAATCCTTTGTCCGATGTTTTTAAGACAAGCCTGGTAGTACGTACTCACCAAGCCCGGAGGATGGAAGACTTGGTTGGACTAGCGGGAAACTGAAATCGGGAGTATGCGAAGTTGGTGTCTTGCCAGACTTTGCTACCAGGCGGAGCGCCTAAAGAGGGAAAGCCTACTTGCCCAAACACTAGAGCATTCCGTCTCTCCGAAAAAGATGAATTTGTATCAGAAGTGTCTGGGAACTCATTTGTACATCAACTAGTCAGCGCAAGTCATAGCATAGGAAAAATAAATTTCGATTTGCCTCCAGGACTCCCATACAAGGAGGTGTCTCGTGGAGCATCTTAGAACGGTTTGGTTAAGTCCGTCCCTAACCTCAATCCTTACGAACTTTTATTGTGAAATAATCAGGCAACAGTCAAACAAAAGTGGAGCTTCTGGGATGTAAAATGAAGAAGATGATAGGTGCACTGTGAATAAACGGATGATTGGGAAACCGAAGCCGTGAGTTTTGAGAAAGTCATGAAAAGGAAGCGAATTTGGGTAGCCTTTTTGGGATACGCCACGCATCCAACACTTGTAAAAGCTAAATACGAAATAGAAAATACAAGCAGTTTAACTAAAATGGAGAGGTCGTAGTTATCCAAACCTTGTGCACGCCAGGTATTCTACTCCACCCTCGTTTGGAAAGATCAATACGTCGCCGGAGCAATGGAAGTGTGAAGACTCTAGTTAGGCGATTAACCGCGTCCTCAGATGGCGCGAGGGGTCACAGAGGCAGGAGAGTGGACTGGCTCCGGATCCCGACCAGGGCTGTTGGACTTCCACTCGTAAGAAACAGGTACAAACGCATGAAAATTTGAAATCGAACCACTCTTCGAATCAGAATTGAATAGGCAATGCTCTCAGAGATTATTTTCCCGTTTTTGAAGAATTTTTAAAATGACACTCGCGCCAGGCAGAAATTAGGTCACTGAACTATTTTTCAGGCGCTCGCTAGGCGAGTTGAAGCTCATCGGGAGGAGAGCTCGGTGCTGATCACGAATATGTGCTTCAATTTACAATGCGCTCAATTTGAGGAGCACTACAGAAAAGCGGCAGAAAAGGCGGTTTTTTCGCTTTTTCTGCCCAAAGACCAAAAGATAAGGCCGGTATTGTAGTGTTGGTCCAGTCAACTAATACCTCTGGTCTTAACAGAGGGTGCAGCTTGCAAAAAGGATTGCTTGGGGTAGCTTCTGCTACCTACCTGCTTTATCGCTAGGTCATCCGTGTGGATGTCAGTAAATGATATTTTTTCTATATTGGTCGCATACCTAACTTAAGGTTCATCAACCTAAGCTAGTTGTCTTACATAGACCACCACAAGCCCTTGTATTGACCAAATAAAGGAAGATGTGCACAGGACGGAGTTAGTCAACCCATTTTGGGTTGCGCCACGCATTCTAATTCTGCGGGATATCTTTGAGGCAATTTGAATGCATATTTCCTCTATACATTGTGGGTTTTGCGGTGGACAGCCGAAGGACTAGTCTGGGACCAATTCACCGACCCCGGAGGGATGGAAGGCATGGTTGGCCTGGGCGTGAAATCCGAACCACCAACCTGGTATCTGGAGCACATGACGGCCGGCTTTTCTTCCGACTGCATTCCACGCACCCTCAAATTATGCTGAACAAATACGTATTAAAATTGCCTCATATATTACTACCATGAACTCCTTCGATCTGTATAATTTAGTTAAGACTTTAATCGAGTATTCCCAACGGTGGCGCGTGTAGCACAGTCGAAGGAGGCGCAGGCTCTCGCATACACCCGAATCCATTCAAGGTTTGACGGAAAAAAAGATATCGCCCTTCTAAAAAGTGTTCAGAATAACTTCACACGTAAGCTTGTTATGCGTTGTAGTGGTCTGAGCTATCAGTTTCTTCCTAATGGAGAACAGAGGAGGGTGCAACTTGTACTACCCAGTTTGCAGAGTAGGCGAATTAGGAATGATCTTGTAATGGTTTTTAAAATCTTGACAAGAAGGACTGAGCTAAATTCAGATAATTTGTTTACATTAAGAAGCTCTGGTACAAGAGGTTCCACAGTTAAACTTACGGCTCCAGTTTCTACATAGAACTCAGATCAGGCTTAAAAGCTTCCCTAATCGAGTGCTTCTTGATTTTAACAAACTGCTAGTCGGGACATTCTAATATTGTCTTTATCGGCTTTCAAGAAACTGGTTACTGCTGGAGTATCCCCTAGGGTTTCCCGAGATAATTTGTTTGTTCATTTTTAAAGTATTGTGCAACGATAATTGTTTCTTTTTTAATGTTTATCCCGTTTTACTTATAATAACCTTACTTGACCAGGACCATGTAGAGTTTTCCTTTGTAGATGTTTCTTTCGTCTTATGTTGTTGTTCCTTTTGTGCAAGAAATGGCTTGCACCTACAAAAAAATGCATAAATAAACAAATAAGTAATAAAATCCATTCAAGGTTTGACGGCTCCCGCCTAGCCCAACCAAGCCGTTACTCTTTCCGAGGTCTATGAATTGGTGCCAGACATGTTCATTCTGATCACGGCAGATCATTGTGCTGACCAAATACGCATTCAAGTCGCTTTCTTTGATTGCACTATCATTTTGCAAATGTTTAAAGCTGCACTAGTCCAGTACTAAGGAAAGTATGTAGTGGAGAAGTTCGCTAAAATCTTTAGCATTGCGCAACAGAATGCAATTTATAAAGGCTTTGCAGCCGTGAATGTTTAACCGTTTATTGAACGCCCAGGTTTGTTTACAATTTTTCTCAGTTCTATCATGGTTAGATTTTGAGCATTCTTACCTCACTACTTCGAAACCACAGTGAACATATTGATCTTGAAGTCGCTTGGGGTAAATTTGCACAACAGGAAATTTGAAATGCGTATTCAAACCTCTGCCAGTACGTCCCACCACCGTTTTCGGCTCACAACACTCCTAAGCGCCCCATCTAATTCTGGACAGATTTTCAGATAGATAGATGAAGTGTCGTTTAGGATGTTTTCTACACTGGTGTTGTAGCAGGAGCTCTCCGGATACCGAAGACTGATTGGGCCAACAGGACGATGAATGTCTTTGAGGTAGACATTGTATTCTGACTTGAAGTGACACACCAATCTAAACGCCACTACAGACTTGTGTCAAAGTTGTACTTACATTAGAAAAAAAGTAGATGGTAAGGCGAAAATAAGGTAGACTATCCAAATCCGAAGAAAATGAATGACGTTTCGATATATGTTTTTCATTTACTTACTTTCCTAATGTTTTCTTACACAATAGCAAACAAAGTTATACACGCACTTTGATTTTTGAGAGTAGCCCTGGGAAATTAGAATTTTCGAAAAAATTTTCAAGTAATCAATCTCTCTCAAACCCACATGTCTATTGTAAATAATAATCGAAAATTAGACCAGGAAGTGTATGACAATTTCCATATTTAACAGTGGTCAAAAAATATCAAGCAGTTGTAAAGTACAGGAAATTAAAAAAGAGAACGAGCTCCCAATGCACCGTTCTATCCATTGCTTTCCAACAGATCAATCCAAATATCCAATCCAAAAGTGTGATATCGATAAACAAAAAGGGTTAGAGTAACATGTCATCGGCGTCGGTCTGGATTCGCCTTTTTAGAAAATTGATATTGAAAGTCATGATTGCGACAACGCCAGCTGTTGTAAATAACCGATCCTACTTTCACGAAGCCATTGCCTTGCCCACTTCTTTAAATTGCATATTTGCTCCGTTACCGATCCGTATCTTCTACTCGAAATTTCACCATTAACGGCATAGCGGCAATACCAAAGTTTGGTACACTTCGCCTTATTCATAGGAGTAATCAGGAGATGCTGATAGTCTTCATAGGAAGAGTTAGGGACCCTCAAAATATGAAAGAACAGAAGCAGAACCATTCAGGTGAGGTAGAAACTGATACACCTGCAGTATCACTGCCAATAAGACCCGCTATTGGCAATCTTTAAGTAGGGAACAATTGGATAGGTAGAGCTCATGAACTGTTGGATAGCATTTAGCGTCGCTTTTGTGCACGGCGAGAATCCTCCTCTGAAAGCAATCCATGAAGTTCGCGGAAATAACGCTGTGAAAACTGCAAGTATGAAGATTACATGAAATCAAAAAGCTTCCAACTTCAAAACCTTCAACTTTTGTGCGGATGAAATAAACTGTGTTATTTTGAGTTGCCGCTGGGAAGGGTACTACATAGTTCTGTCATCTTTAGATCGGGGTCTTTTTTTCAGTAGATTTTCGTGCTTTATTCTGAGATCTTCGTCAGCATGTTCTCCTCTGGTTTGCTAGCTTGCCCATTGTGAAATGTTCCAGCAATAGATCGTCAAATACAAAAGTGATCATTTGAATGCTACCTAGAAAATATGGTTGGAGAAAACTAATTTTCACACAGATGTTTTGCAAGCCATTTCCTGGTATTACTCCTGATCCAACCTCTATAACGAACAACTGGATGCTCGCGACTATCCTCAGTGTTGGTGCCACACCTGGTAAGAACAACTTACTAACCTTGAGATATACAAAGTTCACCTGAAAAACTTTAAGAAAAGCGCGAGACAATTCTCTTCCAAAACGAGACACAGTACTATCTCCCTTTTTAAAAAACACGGAGTCACACTCCGACGTCAACCTCCCCCCCCCATTTTTCGATTCTAGAAACTCAAGCATGATTCCGTCCTAGGTTCGCGAATACCATACATACTATCCCATTTTCGGAGGGAGATTTTTTTCACAAACTCTCAACTTCATTCCCTAGAGTGGACCACCCTTATTTCTCTTTCTGGCAACTCTGAACTCAACTTGTCAAAAATAAGGTGTTCAACATTCGCACGGCACCCTTATCAGTCTCGCCCGCTTAGGCATTCTTTGTTTGATGTGGTGTTGGATTTCCACATCCGCTGTAAAACATGAACACGCTCTTCGTCTTACCAGGGAATGCCTTTAGCTTCCCATCGGACATCGGACAGAGACCTATTTCACTTGAAGGAGCTGAAACGCTGATAACACATATGCAGACCAATTTTGCTGAATGGATCTCCTAAGCGAGTACTGGCCGGTGAATATTGCGTTGCCGACTGCGTGCCGCGTGCGTTGAAGCAGCGTGGGCGCAGTGTTCCGTAAGAGTTTGAAGCATTTCCAAAGCTCCGACGCTTTTGCTCGACATCGTGTCGTTTCATTGAAAATTGTTCCGCCGCACTTTGGATCCTACCATGGTTAGATCTTAATTCGGAAAAAAAGCCTGTTTCTTGAAAATGATCGCGTTCAGAAAGCATTAGAGCACAGCAGGCTTCATGGAGGCTGGCCCGTATTGTACTTAGAAGACCAGACGTAAACATATTTTTTCTCACTACTACAATAACGGACACGCTGCCCCGCCCGACAAGCAAAAGCGATACGTAGGAGCAAAAGCGGAGCCTTTTGCTCCGAAATGGCGGAACTGCGAAATTCAGGAACTCCTTTAGAGTGTCATATTTCGAAATAAAAAACATATATCTGAGTTCACCAGCTCGAGCTCTCTCTTTTGACATACAAATCCTAGTAAAGTTGCATATGGTCCGACAGAAACAATGGAATGGGCGCTGCAACTTGATGAAATAGCTTAGCTTATCAAGACGCGAGAAAAGTACACCAAACCAATTAGCTTCTTATGTCTTGCATACAGAGAGTTTTGCAATTCCGGACTACGCCGAATGTTCCTTGAATACTGCAAAACTGGACGCGAGGGCATGTTCGGAGACTCCGTCAAGATCGAACCAATCATCCTACTTTTCGTTCATTTAGATGAGCTGTTTTTGTGAGCTAAGTTTTCTTATTTCGAAATGTAGAGTTCTTAAGGAGCTATTGAAAAAGCGGTGCTTTGGGGCTCAAAATTACGCCGGTATTGCTTGCTGAACGAAGCGCCGTGTGCGGTACTGTATTTGTCAGGAAGGGAAGATTAAGTTCAATTCTTTATTGGCTTACGATTGATTTTTACTGGTTTCAGCCAGGAGCAAAAGAAGAGACGCTCTGCAACGACGAGGGCCTCCCGATCACTGTCGCATACTATCCTCTCTCGTCTCCCGAAGAAATGCTCAATGGATCTCGGAAGCTAAGGAACTCACAGTGCAGCAACTTTAAACGATTCTCCTTCTAAACGACAGCATTCCTTAGGCTCCAAAATTAGGAGTCCACCATCTGTAGCTCTGTACTGCTCCCCTTCATAGCATTGATTTCAACTCGAAGTGCAACAACCCTAAACGACTTCAAGTTTGGAGAGCTGACTACAGAATTTTTTCTCCTAATAATTGATACTATAAAAACGTATGGTGCGTTTTCTGCATATTATGTAATTATATTTCTTGCCATTCGTTTTTTTGCTGCTCTCGTAGCTATCAATCTGATATTCTCACAGTTTTGTCAGTGTTGGCTGTTGTAGTTGTTGAAAATACTTTTGATGGTTACATCGTTGTTTTGACACCATGAGCTCACTGTTGGTGCAATGATAAAAAGAAAATAAAAATCGAAATTTCTTTCCATCTACAACATTCTTGGAAAAGAATTTTTGAGAGAAAAGCACATTCTGGGATGATCGGAAAGTCCCTGCTGTTTTTGAGCAACTCCCTTCCCCTCTCTTATGTCTTAATCAATATTCAACTTCCTTATAACTTTTTATATAACGCCTAATACGGAATTCTTCGCTCTATATTGACGGGATAATTTGTGTTCCACCTATGCTTATTAACTGTGTTTCTGCGAAGGTTCGACTTTCCATTTTTATATAACGGCTAACACGGAATTCCTCGCTCTATCTTGACGGAATAATTTGTATTTTATTTGGGCTTGATAACAGTGTTACCTCGAACGTCTAATGGAGTAAGTCGAAAAACAGTTTGGAACGATATTCAATTTCAATTTTAAACTGGGACTAGGAGTTGAAGCTTTGCTTCACCCGCCGTACCTGTCAAATCTTGCGCCACCGAGCTTAGTGTTCGCTGGTAGAACCTTCGCAAGTAAGGACCACTCGAAAACAGCCTTTTTAGAATTTGTCGCATCTTGACCACCCAGCTTTATCGTTGATGGAATTATTCAACTACTTTTGCGTTGAAAACGTGTGCTTATTCAGACGTTGCTTATTTCAACTATCCGATGAGTACGAAGGAGGGTATGATCATTTGAAGTGGACCAGTAAAAACTGCCAGAACCTTTCTGCCTAACTATTATATAGGGTGCGTAAAAAGTATTGACGCACCAAGCGTAGGCCTTAGAAATGACAACACGTTATAAAATTTAACAAGTTCATAACCGAAATGTCAACAATGATCTAGCGAACAGAACAGCATCATCTCTATTTTATATGGGCATCTTTGCTGCGAATGCAGGAGCGAAGACGCCGAGGAAAGGCATCGGCGTTGCGCCGCAAGTAGTCCACGTCGATCTCGTTCTATACTTTGACCTTCAGTGACTTGATACTTTTGTTCATTCAACATGTAAAAGTGTTACATACTCTTTAAGGACCTCCAGAGTGCTAATTATAGCGGAAGGCTCGCTGCAAGGGAGGCGCATCCGGCCAGTATCTTGGTTTGTGCTTTCATCACAAGCGTCTCTCGTTTTAGTAGAAACAGGAGTGAAAATAAATCAGTAGAACTATCTGTATCGATGTCCTAAAAAAGCAAATGGTTTCTTGGCTCAAATCCCACCTCGAGAGCAAGCCGTGTATTTTCCAGCAGGATTAGACTCCTGCGCAGAGTGGAGGATTTCAGGACTGGTGCCGCGCCAACTTGATGGACTTCATTTCGGCACAGGAATGACCTCTGTATAGACGTATTGAATCCGCTGAATTACTCTATACTGTTTTAAGTATTTTCTCTGTATATCTTGCAAGTATAAAAACATAGCATCTTTTACGTAAAGTAAAAAGCGGTTGAATGCGCATGTTATGATTTCCATCGAAAACAGGATATTGTTGAATTGGAAAGCATACGACCTATCCAACGATCGGCTTTACCCGCGCTCCATCATCTTGTAATATATTTCTCCCTTTTTGGAGCATGTATACTTTTTTAAATAAGGCATTTTGGTAATGGTGAGATATTGGATAACCAGCGTCCGTCGCCGGCTTCACCGGCGACTGACGCTGGATGTGCGGGCCACTTCGGGCTTGCCGGCTTCGGGTATGGTGGGCTGTCGGGTCACAGACAGCTGTCGGTACACCCAGCTGTCGCGTTACACCCGCACCTCGTCTACGAGGACGAAGCCACGCCTGGCTTCGTCAGTCTCGACCTCGGCTCGCCCTCGGCGGCTCGGCCCGGCCTCGTCAGCCCGTTACCCGCCTCCGTGTCCGCTACCGTATCCACCCTGTTCTATAATAAAGATATAACCCAGTTGTATATTAGTACACAAGGAGGGAACTCCCAGCTTCAAGTGAGGAGTAATTAACCTTTAACTTGATATGGAGGTCCCGGGGAGATTCTTGTGATACCTAATGAATTTGAAGTTTTTATTTAAAATAAATTTATTTCTTTAAAATAGTCAAAGTTTTCTCCTTACTAACTGCCTAGTTAGCTAGTAATTATTACCCCTCCCAACCCACACCCTACTTCGGACGATCTGACGACTGCCGACCCGGAAGACTGCCAGACCCTTACAGGTGAGCGACCTCCGTTGTCGATCGACTCTTTCTATTGCTCCGCGCGGTGTAGATCGTATTTGAAAATATATTTAATATGTATATTAAATTCAAAGCTAAAGCGCGCGTAACATCATACAAATCCATTTCATAAGCTGAGAGCAATATAGTCTTAGCGTTGGCCATCGCCTAAGACCCTGCTCTAGGATCAGCATGGGCTGGCGTAAATAATAGCTTGACCGTACACTGTGGGCTACGCACTCCCGTTTCAGAAGCCGCTAGGGGTATTCCCATACAGGAAGGGGTTGGATACGTTTGTCCCACAAATGGATATTGTACTAAAGATCTGTACACAGGGAAATACCTAAGGACATTAGTATGCATAGTAATCCTTCTCATTTCTTTAATAGTCATGGCGACGAGATCCCACATTTTAACGGCTCCCTTTATATCTAGGTTGGTACTTCGCACAATTCATTGTTATCTTTATTTTGGTGAATCTTCTTTATTTTGAACCTAGGTGAGAATCGATTGTCTTGACGAGGCTGGCCTGGCAATTGCGGCAAAGCTCGCTTTCCACCCAGACAGCCAGACTCCTGACATGAAGCTCACGTTAAAGGTCTGAACGTCTCTGCTCAAGAGAACGACCAGACCACATGGCTTGCATGGGCAGGTGTAGGTTTCACTTTTCGGCCACATCAGGCTACGTCCTGATGTGGGCCTTTTATGCAATTCACGGGATTATTTTTGATGGTTTTTGCTTAGCCGTGCAGAGATCCGAGATCCGAGAAGCCGGAAGAGATCTCCCCCCCCCCGAAGGTACTCTAGGGAGATTCTTATTTTTATTTTCAACCTTGAAAACAGATCTATTTTAGAGATCAACGGATCAGCTTATCCAAAGAAGGTTCGCCCCCGAGAGGGATGACAGCGTCATCTCCGGAGTTTTCCTTCACCAACCGGACTGAGACTCTTCTCCGCCTGCAATCTCAGTCCTTCCCATAATATTAGTTTTCACTCATTTTTAGCTTCATGGATCGCGCCTATGTTATTTGCTTCATTGCATTACACATATTTCCGCCGATTGTGAAATAAGGACTCGTTCGCCATATAGTCATGATTCTAAACAAATCAATAGATAAAAATACGCCGTGTACAAGGTGAGAAAAAAAGGCTATCGGACTCCAATCCAGTAAGTCTTTCCTGCAATCGAAGCTTATTCGAAGGAGTTCATAAAGTTATCCAGCCTTCAACAGCGCAAGGTTCCGACGCACATAGTTAGCAGAACCCGTCTAGCGGACCCTATACGCACCAAGACGTCTGCTGTGTAATTAGTGCGCTCGCGACTTGCCACCCCGTCCCCGCGTAATTATGCAAGTTGCAATACCAAGTGGCATCAGGGGCTGTTCTTCTAGGACCGCACGGTGTTCCTGCTGGTGATCCTGACAGTCGTGCTACTACAGCGTGACCCCATAAATTTATTTACCCGTCACATTGGTTACAGTGCCCCACAGCACTCGGCCAACTATCCGACCAACTGTTCGACCAACTGTCCGACCAACTGTTCGACCAACTGTCCGACCAACTGTCCGACCAACTGACCTACCAACTGACCTACCAACTGGCCGCTCCGATCACATAATAAATTATTAGGACAGACACTGTCTTTACACTGACCAAGAAGATGGTAGATTAATCTGGCCCCACAAGATGACAACATGTCAATCCCGATAGTGGAGTCTTACACTTTGTACTACTCGGCACCCATCACATTAATTTGCAGCCTAGCCAAGTTACAATGTGCCGCAGCATTCCTGGTAGTAGCCACTCTGGGAATTATGAAAAACATTACACCAGAAATACCACTGTGTTCATCTTGACCCCAGAAGTCTCCTACATAATCCGCTTATAGCGCTGGCGACATGGCACCACTGTTGCCCGCCGTTCATCATGTACGCAGACACCTCGCGGCATATCCTCTTGCCTCAGGAAAATATCCAGATAACGCAGTCCAGGGACCAATATGTTCATTTATTAAATACTAACGTACATTACAAATGTTTAGTGTTTGCTGTAAGAAACATAGACTGAAATGCAGTCTTCGGAGGTAAAGAGGGATATGAAAAAAGGTTTTCAAAATACTTTCAAATACTATCATCGATCAGCCAACATATTCCATGATTTGCCCGGATGCGGAATAACTCGCAGCCGCATTTATCCCATGGCGCCTTACTCCACTTCGCTATGGTGCCTAGAAACGTCTTAAAATCAAAAATCGATTTTTCTCATACCTACAGTGCATATTTCGAACAGCCTTCCAGCAATAGAAAATACCTCTTGCATTTTGTATGAACAGAAATAGGTTTTGATATCAGACTTTTAATTTAAAAAAATCACATTTGTTCCACACACTTCACTATTTGAAAATCTTTCTTAAAAACTCACTAATTCTTTTAACAAACGTAATTTAGAATAAAAGCACGACATAGCATGGGGACATAAAATAGTCTCTGTAAAATACGTTCACTTCCTTACTAGTTTAAAAAGATATTTAAGACAAGTATAAATCGTACTCCCATCTGCAACATTCTTGCATTTTTCTTCAATTTACTAAGCAAATTTTCTTCATAAGCCCATAAAAATGGTCTAATACTAACTTGTAAGTACACGTGAAATGGAGCAAAAGTTTTAAAACATTTTGCCTAGGTAGGGACTCGAACCCACTACCATTCGAACGATGCAACGCCTTGTAACAATGCACTATGTCCTCATATAACAGTTTCTAACGCAGAATCGATCCTTCCGCTATTTGGCGCCCTGCTTCCAAAGCATGATTTTAGCTGCGAATTCCTTATTTTCTTCTATTTTCACTTAATTTTCTACTTTACGAAACTTTTAAGAACTAAAATCATTTTAAATCCCGAACTATTGTTTATAATTATTAATTTTTGAGAAATTTACTAATTTTGAAACTGCTCAAGTTTGTGGTAGGAAGAATTTGCAGAAAAGCTGGACCATGAGATGCCAGGAACCACTAAATCAACAACAAAGAATAATTTATATTCTGATCTAAAATAGTTG
Organism: Heligmosomoides polygyrus bakeri; assembly: GCA_947359475.1. NCBI lineage: Eukaryota > Metazoa > Nematoda > Chromadorea > Rhabditida > Heligmosomidae > Heligmosomoides > Heligmosomoides polygyrus. The sequence continues at coordinate 35,359,147 of OX375868.1, forward strand.
AGGTTTGAAGTAGGATCCAGGATGGTGCAGTGCAAACACGCGTGACTGGAAATCTACACAGGGTTCGAATCTCACCCAAGTACAAATTTTTGCTTGTCTTGTAAGTGATTTGAAACACGAAAATATGAAAAATATGCCCCACTAGCGCACTGGCAAGTTTCTTGACTGCAAATTTCACCGTGCAGGTTCGGATCCCGCCTGATGCACTTTTTGCGCCTTTTTGCGACTACGCTCACTACAATATTTGAGACTCGACTTGCATCATATGCAACCTTCGAATAAATTGAAGAAGAGTCAGCGCTAATAAATACCAAATAAGCCATAAACTATCAAGAATTAAACGCATGAAATTTACATCTGCTGTTTCAGAAGAAAAAATATTTACATCCTTGACAAACTTGGCCAAATAGCACTCATAAGACCTTGATAAAATAACTGCTTAATAGAATTGGTATATGAACAAAGTTCACTTTTCAAATCGCATTGAGTCTAAACAGCCTAACAGCAGATTATAGCCAACCAAAGTTTAGAATCTACATGAATGATGGAAATAACCATCACAAACTTCTCAAACTTAGAAAATTGTTATTAGTTTAAGTGATTACAATTGAGTAATTTCAAAATCACATGTAAAAATCCTCAAATTTAAATGAATTTCTAACGAGTAGATGCCGAAAAAAGTTCAAATTGCAACATTTTTATCTTTAGTAAAAGTGATCATGAATTCATTCCTTTCAAAAAAAATCCTAAAGACAACACATAACGGAAGGTCGAAACCTTTCCATGACATTATTTTTCCACACATTCGACTACACTTTTAATAACAGGATTTCTTCCAAATTGTCATAAATACTGATCTAACCATTGGGTTCTTATAGAAGTTAGTAATAAGACTATAACACACTATAGACACCCAAAAGTTAAATTTACCTTTCCAGTAACTTTAAATTTCAATATTTTTATTCAAAAAATCTTCTAAAATTTATTTTTTTAAATTTTTAAAAATAAACCATCGAAATCGATTTGTCGTTGCAGAGTTTATAGGTTTGTTATAATTCTATAGAAGAGATTGTTCAGCTGTTGACCAAGATTGTCATCAACTTTATTACGGCTGACGTTTCGGCGTCGTCGCCTTCCTCAGAGCCTGGAAAAGTCGGAGACACTTGTGGAACTGTTCCCCCAAACACCATTTCTTACTACAGAGTACTCTTCCGAAGGAAAATAGAGGCAAGATCCGACATCCGAGATACAACTAACCTTAGAGGTGGATGACGTTGGACCACCAGACACCCGTAGCTGGAAGGAATCGTGGGTGAATGAGCTGTGGTCCTACGGGGGTCAGATCGAGCAGATCAAAACCCACAGAGCTCCACAAATGGTGCCAGTTCTTGAGTAATCGCGATGCACTCTTCCTTGCGATTGACCTGCGGATTCTTCGCCGCAATCCAAAGTGCCTCTAGCGTCCTGCGTGCCGTAATGTCACTTTCGCGCGCCAGGATCGAGACAGACACCTGAATCATCGTGCCCCCATGGCGCAGGACCCTGTGTTCTCCCCAACGATTGCGGACATTGGCTTTCCCAAGGCCGTCCAGATGCTCCCTGATCCTGACACAAAGGGGTCTGCCCGTTTCCCCTATATAGTGCTTCCCACACTCATTGCACGACACGAGATAAACTACCCCAGATGTCATGCAATCTCCCTCTTTCCCATTGGGGCAAACTACGCAGGACGAGGTTGGGCATGTCCGATCGTAGATACGGTTCCGGACCAACTGTGTCTTCAAGGTTGTAGGAGGGACATCTACAACCCTTACAACGTCTGGGAGATCCGCTCTGCGTATCTCTGCACTCACTTCGTCTGAGATGAAGGGCACGCAGAAGGGTATCTTGCCTCTTTCTTCTCCTCGACGGACTAGCGCTGTAGCACGCGCCCTACCTCCCTTCTGCCAACTTTGGGCTGCATACCCGTTACTTTCTGCAATGTTGTGTGCCATCTTTAATGAAAGCAATTTTTGCTCACTGTCAGACGATACCGTGGCAGCAGTCCGGAACATGTTTTTAATAATGCCCCTTTTGGTACTGGAAGGGTGAGCAGAGCAATAGTGAACAAGGATGTTCATGCTACTGGGTTTCCTGTACCATCTAGTTTTAATTTCACTATGAGAAAGGTGTACCTGGACATTCAGGAAGGCCAGCCAATTTTCCGTAGATTTTTCTCTCGTAAGCTTTATATGTTCCGACTGCTTATTCAGCAGTTCGAAATATGTGTCCACCTCATTTTGAGTGGAACATATGATAAAGCAGTCGTCGATATACCTACAATAAAGTGTTGGCAGGCGTTCCAGCACAGGATTTTCCACCTTAAACATGAAGGCGACTGCCAGTACAGGAGCCAGTCTTTGTCCCATTGCCAGCCCTCTCATCTGCATGTAGTACTCTCCCGACCATTTGAATACGTTACACATTAGGCACTCGTTTGTCAGACTCATAAACTGAGCCACACTGAGTCCATATAGGTTCATATTTCCCTCATGTTCGGTAAGGATCTCAGCAACAGCCTGTAATGCCCGGTCTTTTGACACGTTGGTATTCAATGAGCTGACATCAAAAGACTCCATAACGTATCCTTCCTCCGCCTTGATAGCGCGGAGTTTTTGCAGGAAAGTAGTGGTATTTGGCAGGTGAGAGGGAATAAATCTGAGCAGTTGCACTAACACCAGGTTCAACAACCAGGAGATGCGGTCTGTAGGGTCACCGACACCACTGATAATTGGTCTAACCTTAAACAGGGATGGATCTTTGGCAGTGGCGCCCTCTGGAGGCAACTTATGGGTCTTGATAAGAACATACAACACGGGACACGTAGGATGGTCACACTTCAGCCGTGTTATTATGTTCCTTGGGAGGTTGGCCTGCTTCGCAATCTCCGTCCACTTTCGGTTAAGTCGACGGTACTGCCTGCTGAACTCCTCAGAAGTGGCTGGACCATAGATGGTATGATCACTCAGGTGTGATCTCGTAATGGCCCTGTCCATCTGTTGGGGCAGCACAACGAACTCCCCACCCTTGTCACTAATGGTGACTCTTATTGCACCAGATGCTTCCAGATCTCTTATTTCTCTAAGGCCGCGTCTCTGTGCAACTGTTAGATTACATGCCCTTCTTGTTCTTGTAGAACGACGCAACACGGTTTGCACGGAAGTGGCGAATATCCGGAATTTTGTGTCTACCGCAATATTGGGTTCCTGTGACCCCAGATACGTAGACGGAAATGGTGGGGCGGTATGGCAGTGTTACTGACAATACCCTGCACCCGACCGAGCGTATCGATTTTCGCCTTTGACCGCAGACGATCATGTAACGATTGCAGGTTGCCCACATTCTTACGCCACATGATAGGGGACGGGTATTGATTGGGAGCGAAACTGGGTCCCAGGTCCAATGCGGAGAGCGCATCAGTCGATAAATTTACATCACCAAGAACCGTTATAATTCTATTGGGCTACTTTCGATGAAATCCGGGAAAGTTAATGCTACTCTGAGTGAGCTGGTTTACCGCAGTTTTCTCAGAGAAAGTTGCGTAAACCTTCAAAACCTCGGAAGAAACATTAGCAAATATAGAAGATACTGCCTCTATACTGCTATACAGGGTTTAGCCCATTTTTCTTTATACATGGAAGAAGATCACATGGTTGAAAGCATCCTCAATTTGCCGTCCACACTCGCATCTGCTGTGTACGTATTCGCCGACTAATTTACTGTTGGTCTCAGCGAGAGGCGAAATTGCAGCGAAGACGGAGCTCTACAAATCAAGATACGATCAACTGCATAAGGTATTTCCTACGGAACTTTCCACTGGAGATTTACTACTGCTACATGACCATGCAATGCGTCCAAAACTTACATGCCAGTGGAAAGATCCTTTCACGGTCGAAGTAGTTGACCGACCAAATATCACGATTCACGACCTTGTCAATCGCCAAAAGCAACAGACAGTTCACGTCAACCGTCTAAAAATTTATGCACCGCGTTCTGAACCAGCCAATGCTTCAGCTCCTATACCAGCTCCTATAGAGCACAGCTCAAGTGAAGCATCGGACAGTTCAGAACCATCCTTACGGCGATCTCGTCGATTGAAAGAAAAATATACTTTAGCACGACGTTCTATGGACAATGAAGAATTTTCTACAACTTAACCAAGTTGCATGAATTTACGTAGGTAAGTTTGAATTTCACCTCACTGCCGCCTCAGCGCAAAGTCATACGAAATGTTCTTTGAACGGGCGATTCAAAGAATTCTAGGAAGCGTCATCAAAAAAAAAATAACACACCTCTTTTCTGAGCTCCGCCCCTGTGTAAACCGCACAATGAATTTTGCTTGAAAGATTCAGGCTCACACTTGACAAACAGTTCTCTATATGATACACAAAAATGCCAATAACGTCATGTATTTTTGCGCCTTCATAGAAATGTTACTCAAACAAATTTCACAAATGTTCAATTTTGTATTCGGACAATTTGACCATGTCACTGCCCATATTTTTGTATCATCAAAATCTCTTTCCTCAACATTTTGTATGTCAAGCCATCCTTGTCTCGTCTAGAAAATTTCGCATGATATATAATATAAGCAGTAAATTTCTGTTAATCAATATGTTGAGTTTAGTACCGTAAACTTCTCTACCATACTGTAATGTAACGTTCAATACCATAATATTCCCATCAACGTGACCATTATCCATGACAAAAGACATAGAACTCGTCTACAACTTTACCACCATCTATTTTTCACACTCCCCCTCACACGTGAATGTCTTCCAAGACGAAATACTTGAACATCGTCTCATTCCACCCTTAATCTCCAAGCTCGAGGACGAGCTTATTCTCAATGAATGTGCAGATCCGCCTCCTCTTCCTGGTTAGGCATCGAACCAACAACATCACATTGTGACACCTTCTATCCTCAACGTCCATCGTACAGTAGAAGCTAATAGCGTAACTACTTTGTAGTTCCTAATTTTCCTTCCTCCGTAAATATGCAGAATATGCTTTCTGTCTAATATGATTCGTATGTCAACTCGATGGCGATATCCCTAAGCTCGAGGACGAGCTTTACCGAGGAATGGAGATGTCGGGCCACAGACAGCTGTCGGTACACCCAGCTGTCGCGTTACACCCGCACCTCGTCTACGAGGACGAAGCCACGCCTGGCTTCGTCAGTCTCGACCTTGGCTCGCCCTCGGCGGCTCGGCCCGGCCTCGTCAGCCCGTTACCCGTCTCCGTGTCCGCTACCGTATCCACCCTGTTCTATAATAAAGATATAACCCAGTTGTATATTAGTACACAAGGAGGGAACTCCCAGCTTCAAGTAAGGAGTAATTAACCTTTAACTTGATAGGGCCACGCTGAGAACGGAGCCCAAACCTAGATGGGATTCCTTACTCACCCAGCGTCCGTCGCCGGCTTCGCCGTGCCTTATGCGACGACGTGTGACGATCTTCGGAACAGGTGATTTGGGACAGAAATACTGTCCTCCTCTGCAAACAGTGCTAATGGAAATTAGTCAAAGCACTGCAGAAAATTGGGACCTAGCGGCAAGACTTGGTTGAAAGCGTAGACGAACCATGCGTAGGTCTGACGAACTTCCTTCGCTGAGCTGTCCTGGTCCACCGCTTAAAATTCGAGGACCTGGGCAGGTATAAATAGCTTAGTAACCCAGCCCACGAAGTTAGTATGCATCAAAGTGAACAATTTCCAAATCAAAAAGAGCGCCTTCCAGATTATGACATTGGCCGCTAATTTTCAGGAGACGTACGAAAAGAATTATACTTGAGAGCCTGGTGTAGTCGAAATATTGGGGAGGGGGAAGGTGGGAACATTGCTTTTGCTATTGAAGAACCACTACAGAAAGTGACTCATGTCATCCTCCATTATATATTGTGAGAGTTTCCGTCTATATTTGATTTTCCTTCCTTCGCTGCATCTGAGGGAAATTCAGTATCGCGTTCAAAAAATCGATAACACCGAGCGATACTGACTGCTTGATCCAGATAATAGGATATTGATTGCCAGATCAAAGTGTGAGCTAAGGACGCAACACCCGCCCCGATAAATTTTTAGCAATAACGCCCAGTGCAACAGTAGCGATCTTGGAGGGAAGCAAAAGCGAAAGGTGGGCACATCGACGTGTTCCATAAGAGATCATGAGGTCTGAGTAGCGCCGCGTCACAGACCTCTACCGCAACGCTGCTCGTGTTGTCTGAACCCGGCAGCGGCGGCTCGTCATAGCCGCGATGACGCCTTGCAAAACCTCATCAATTGGGTGTTCTTTGGTGACCACCCGGCAGTGCAGGAAGGCGGCCATTTTACTTTGCTAAAACAGAGATTGCGCCACGCCCCCGTCCGGGATGTCGCGATTTTCATTCGATTGATAGCAAAATTTCTGTTTGCATCCAGTTTCACATCTGGAAACGGTGTAACATAAACAATTGTAAAAAACACATCGTAACATTCTTGCTGCACGTAAGCAATATTTACACTATCAATCAGATAAAAATAGCGACTTGGTTTCATGGCGCGATCCAGTCTTTTAGTGAACTACATGCTGCTGCTGCTTTGCCGCACCTTAAAACTAAATGTAGTTTATAATTTATTCTGAATGAGGGAGAACAAAACATTCTTCTAACCGTCTAGAAGGGTGTTTAGTTAAACCTGTAAGAAGCTCGTCTGGAGTTGGAAGACGTTCAATTAAATTTCAAAGTTCATGGGCCAGTTCACTCATTCGGCAGCTGAACTAAAAAAAATTCAAAAAAGTTATCCTAAGTTTTCACTGAACAAAAAATTCTTCTAACCATCTAGAAGGGTGTTTAGTTAAACCTGTAAGAAGCTGGTCTGGAGTTGGAAGACGTTCAATTAAATTTCAAAGTTCATGGGCCAGCTTAGAAGAGTGTCCAAATTGACGTGAAAAGTGTCCAATTTGATTCAAAAAGTGTCCAGTTCGACGTGAAAATGGTATAAATGCGCAAGGCGCTCCTCTTGCTTTATCAGCGAGGCAGCTTGTGCCTCACCTGACCTTTCTGGATTTGAATACAAAAAATTATTCTAACCATCTAGAAGGGTCTTTAGTTAAGCCTGTAAGAAGCTCGTTTACCTAGCAGCAACGCGCATGGAAAAAGCAGCGAAGGTAGGAAGAACAGTAGCGACCTGTGGGTGGTCGGCCAACGCAATCACGAAATCTCTTCCGTTTCGGCTAGGTCTGCGGCCATGATAATCACGTAACACCCACCTATTGAGCAGAGAGCAAAAGAAAGAAGAAAGACACGCTAGCAAGAACGCGTAGCGAAACAGTGGCGACTTAGCAGGGATACAGAAGCGAATGTGGATCGCTTAGACCTCTCTAAGCACTGATCACGGGGTGTGACCGTGTTAACCCGGCAGCGGCGCCTCGTCATAACGGCATGCCTCACAGCCGTTGTGAAATGTTGCGAAACCTCATCAAGTGGATGTTCTTCGGTGACGACCTGTAGTGGAAGGCAGTCAACAGCGGTGGTCGTGGCTGCCTGCCACGCATCCTTGTTTACCTCTTTGCACCCGTTGACAGCGTTTACACCCGTTGACAGCGTTTACACCCGTTGACAGCGTTAGCACCCGTTGACCGTCAGTGATTCATGCCTCTCCGCTTTATATAACAAGATTATGGTTTCCATTCCAGAACAAAGACGTAAGACTACAGCCTTTTGAGGAGATAGGCAACTGCCACCTTTTCGTCCAATCAACCATCAAATCTATTGCATTTTAAAGCACACATACATCCTCTGAGCCTGCAATAGTTTTATAAATCTTTACATCATCAGCATACACCTTTGTGATGACGTTGCACTGCTGCATGACATCACGAATCTCTGCGGTGAAGATGTTGAAAAGCAAAGGGGAAAGGACTCACCCCCGTGGGACTCCACTGACCACCCGCATTACACTTGAAAATGAAGAGTCTATTTTGTCTTGAAATGTTCGTCCGGTAAGATATTGAGCAACCCATTCAAGAAGGATGCGGTGAACTTGTATCTCTCCAGTTTGAAAATAACCTTTTGATGGGACACTCTATCAAATGCATTTGCTAAAAGTCCGAGTAAATGACATCGCAACTGCATTTGTTATCAAGCGCCTCTGTCCAATCATTAAGACATCCCTACAAATTGGTCTGAATAGATTTACCAGGACAAATCCATGTTGATGCTGAGAGATAATGCTGTTAGCAGTAATATGAGTCATTATGTGCTTTTTTAACCTCCTCAAAAAGCCTGCAAAAAATAGATGTGATGCTCACTGGTCGATAGTTTTAAGGATTGATAGCCGGTTAGGCACAACATTGACGGATGTGCTTTACGCGAAATGGACTCTGTGGACTCGCGAAAGGATTTGGGTTTTTCTTATAGCAATAACCTATACTTTGGAAGGCGTATACGTGCTATATGTAATACGGCTGTGCTACGAACATATAACATCTTTAAGGCATTAGTCACTAGGAATAAATCTGTTCTCCTTAGAGTGTACAAGACTAACGTACGTCCTCCTGTTGAATCAAGTGTGTCCGTATTTGCTCTGTATAAAAAAAGGACATCTATACTATAGAGAAATTACAGAACAACTTCACCAGGAAGCTTCTTCTTAGAATAAGGAGTTTCGTATATTCACTTGTACCGAAGGCATTAATCAGAAATAAATATCTCGGATAACAATCCCTAGATTCTCGCCGCAGGGTTTTTGACATCTCTTGTACACAAGCTGTTATACTTTACCACCGATTCTGGGCCTTGCAGATTCTTTAAGATGATGAAGACTTCGCACACAAGAGTGGCTCCGCTAAGCTACAGCTACCTCGGCCAAGAACCAATTTACGAGCAACGTCTTTCACTTATAGGACAGGTAGTTTTTACCTGAAATTCTCTAAGTACCTTCAGTTTCTCCTAACACGGAGACAATTCAGAAGCCGAGTCGAAGGTTTGTTGCTCAGATCTGAAATTGGTTGAATAGTATGATTGTTTGTAAGTAATGTCTCACTGTTTGTATGTATTCGTCCCTGTGCTCTTTTTTGTGGTTGTTTCTGTGTTTGTTTTCTAACGTATTGACTCATGCAATCGTAATAAAACAATAACAATAAAACACAATAAGTGTTGCTCATCTGAAAGACACGGAGATAGGAACACCATTTACTTCAACTCTTGCTGCCCAATGCTAGTTGCTTCAAGCTTATGTACATGGCTACTGCTTGTCTCTCGCGCTAAACCAGCGCTGCTTCGGGCGCCCTCTAGGCCGCTTTACTATTACCTCGAAGTTGAGGCCTATCTTGCGGACGCTATCTTCCTTTCCACGCAGAACGTGGCCGTACCAACGTAAGCGAGCTTCGGGCATCTTGTCCGCTATCGGCGCGACACCGAACTTCTGCCGAATAGCATCGTTTCGGATGCGGTCCATGCGCGTGACTCCTGCCGTCCAGCGCAGCATCTTCGTCTCCATGACGCTGAGGCGCGCTTCAACTTCCTTGGTCGCAGGCCAACACTCAGCGCCGTACATCGCTACTGGCCGGATGACTGCCCTGTAGATCTTTGACTTAAAGCGCTCCGGTATCTTCCTATCGCAGAGCACCCCAGTCAACGAGCGCCACTTGGACCAAGCTGCACTCACGCGTGAATTCACTTCGACCATCAGTTTGCCGTCAGACGCGACTGCTGATCCCAGGTACTTAAAGACCGCAGTGCGTGGAAGCTCGATGCCGTTAACCTTGATGGAGCTGGACTCGGTAACGTCCGTCGTTAAATACTCGGTCTTCTTCACGTTCAATCTGAGTCCAAACCGCTCCAAGCGATCACACCAAGCTTGCAACTCTCGCTCGAGTTCTCCTTTGTCTTCGCTAGCGAGCATCACGTCATCGGCATAAAGCAACGTCCAAGGGACGGGCTTCTGAAGATCTCGTGTGATGGCATCCATGACGACAACAAAGAGGAGTGGGGAAAGCGCAGAACCCTGGTGTACCCCGACAGAGATGGGGAACTCCATCGAGGTTCCAGCTGCAGCTTGCACTCGACTCTTTGGACAAGAGTAGAGAATTCGCACCCACTCTATGAGCTCTTCGGGAACTCCATGATGTCGCAAGGCGTACCATATCACTTCACGCGGTACGCGGTCAAAGGCCTTCTCCAAGTCGAGGAAGGCGATATGCACTGCCTTCTGTTTCTCGCGATGCTTCTCTATCAGGAGGCGGGCGGCGTGTATGGCATCAATGGTACCACAGCCAGCCACGAAGCCGCACTGATTGCTGGAGAGCTGGACGATGTCCCGAATTCGTCCATCGACAACTCGCTCAAAGATCTTCATGCTGTGCGAAAGCAAGCGAATCGGACGGTAATTGGAGCAGTCTGCAGGACTGCCCTTCTTCTTCCAAATCGGAATCGTCGTACTTTGGCGCCAACTCTCAGGCACTATTTTCTCCGCCACAACCTGATTAAAGAACTTCGCCAACCACTCAGCAGGGTACCAAAACTTCGACTTCCACAGTTCTGCTGCCACGTCGTCGGGCCCAGTCGCTTTGCCTGGCCTCATCTTCTTCAAAGCCGCTTCAATCTCCTCCACGGTGATCTTCTGAACGGGGCCGTGGGTTGGAGTCGTTGAGGGGATGGCTGGATGAGGAAATTCTACTGTAGAGATTTCCTCAAAGTAATCGCGCCATCGCTTCAATGCCTTCTTGCGGTCCATAAGAAGACGGCCGTTCTCATCATTGATGCCGAAGAACTTCTCGATGTCCTCGGTCTGGCGATGGCGATTCTTTGCGAGTCGGTACAGATACCGCTCACCATCGCGCGACTCGAGCTTCTCGTTGACATCTCCATAATGAGTGGCTTTTGCAACAGCCACGGCCTTCTTTGCAGCTTTCTTCGCTTCTTGGTACTTCCGCCAGTTATCAGCTGTCTTTTCGCCGAGAAACACGTGATATAGCGTCTTCTTCTCTCGAACTTTGGCTTTCACGTCATCTGTCCACAGCCAGGCCTGCTTGTCGACCTTCGGTCGTCCAGGCTTCGTGATGCCGAGCTCCGACCGTGCAGCGTGACGAATCGCGTCGGTGGCCTTCTCCCAAGTTTCGTCGACAGTTGTCACTGTCGGTAACCGCACGCGAGAAATCACAGCTGCTTCCTTCTCTTTCATTCGCCACCACTTGATTCTTGGTGCACCGCATCGCTCGACCTGCTTCAGCCTCGGAGGGGCGATCTTTAAAGTACAGATCAGCGGTCGATGCTGTGGGGCGACCGTCTCATACGGCACGACCTTCGCGTCTGTGACAAGACTTCGGTCTCGATCCTTCACAAGGACAAAGTCTATCTGAGTCCTGGTGTTCCCGCTATAGAACGAGATGAGGTGAGAATCGCGTTTGCGAAATACGGTGTTCACTATGGTGAGGTTGTGCGATTCCGCATATTCAAGGATACGCTCACCATCTGCGTTACGCGATCCGTAACCGAACCCACCATGACAGCCGTACCCGTCTTTCGTCGCGCCGACGTGCCCGTTGAGGTCACCAGCGACTATGATGACATCTTTCGACGGTACCTCTGCTGTCTTCTCATCAAGCAGGCTCCAAAACTCTTCCTTGGCTTGATCCGAGCAGCCAGTCTGCGGAGCATACGCAGAGAAGAAGTGATAGAGTCGCTCCTTCGCGGCGACAACGATCTTCATCAATCGATCGTCAAAGCGTTCGACGCTTACAATCGAGTCACGAAATCGTTCGGAGACGATTATTCCGACACCACTGGTGGTCCTGGGACTTCCACATAGAACGGCCTTGAAGCCACGTCCTATGTCCCTTGACTTGCGGCAGGACCACCTCGTCTCCTGCACCGCACAGAAATCAACTCTTCTACGCTCCAGTGCTTCAACCAACTCGCACGAGCGGCCCGTCAACGTACCCACATTCAGCGTTGCCACGCGGGTCCTGCTTACGTTACGGGACTTTCGGACTAGCTCAGTTGCCCCCCGATGCCGTCCTCGCATCAGGGACCCTCGCATACTTCTCACACTCGCCGGGCTCTGCGAGTGCGCGTCGGCTCCCGCGGACGCCGTAGCACTATCTCGAAAAACTTGAGCTGTCATACACCATGTGATGTGACATGGGTCTTCGTAGGCCGGCCTGTCACAAGGGCCTGTCACCTGCAATCGAGTGTCCGTGTTCGGCTTAACTCGCAGAGCGAGTAGTTTCCAGTGGCACCACGTGGAGGAACGGACATCGCCACCAACGACTTAATCGAGAATAAGGTGCTATTTTTGAAGAACACATTTTTATGCAGATATTGAAAATACGCTTCATTCTCAGAGAGCGTGGCAACGTAAGGAAACAGTGCGATACTCTGTTTGTTTCCGTATGTTCTGCGTAAAAAATTGAAAAAATGTATAAATTATAATTATGTTTATAGCCGTTGACAGTGATTGACGGAGCGAAATAAATATTGAGTATTCCCATTACATCAACAGCAGTGAGTATTATATTGTTCGTAGATGGTCTAAGGATAAAAAGGACAAGGCTGTGTTGATCAATCCCTCTATGGGATGTACCACGTATTCTGCCTCAGCGAAATGTAGTGGAACGAATTTTGATTCGCATTTGTTTCGATGACTTATGCTAGCCAGCAAGATGAACAAGTAAGTGTCGTACATTTACCAGGCAAAGCTGATACGATTTCACTACCCATGGGGAACAGGAGGCTTGGTTGACCTTGGCAGGAATCCTATACCAAGTATCTCGATTCGGGGTGCTAGCGATAGACGACGCCTACTCCGACTGTGCTATCAGTCCCTGAGGGCTGGTTAAAGTAAAAGAAGCGAGCGAAGAAATTTCAAAGCCTTGCCTTGTGCGAGAAAGAAATTGGGCACCAGTCATATGTTAAGAATACGTTGAAATACGGAAATTTAAAGCAGCACTTCTTGAAAAAAGACTTATGTAGTGAAAAAGTGAGATAGGCTCGTTCGTTTCAATAGAGACAGAATGCTGACGATTTACTAAAACGATACTATCTACAAGTGATTTGCTAAGCATAGCGTTGGCAGTCCGCCTTATTGAAAATTTCTAAAAAACAAAAAAGAAAAAAGAAGAAAACAAAAGTTTGGAAGACTGCCTTTATTGAAGAAAAATAATAATTTAATCAATTTATTACTTTGCTACATTTGCCAGGGTTAACCTTAAAAAACAGTTTAACAGCAAAAAGTGTAGCAAAACAAGGTGTTACAAGAGGTATTACAAAGCAATTAAAAGTGACTAGCAATAAGATTAGCAATCAGTATTACATTATGACTTGCCTCAAATGACTTTAAGTGATACACATAACTTGAGGCACAATATTTAAGTGATGTTTTGCCAACCGATTGAACTGACCTATTGACAATATCCCTGAAAGGTTTCTCGGAAGATCTGGATAGCAGTAGCTGGTTTGCAATTTTCATCCGAGACAGTGAACACACTTTATGTTTTATCGCCTCTGTGCAGCCCATAATCCTTGAGATTGCTTTCTTTGAAGACCTTTTCAATAATAATTTCTTGGCTAACACACTTCAATCTATTCCGATTTTGCTCATGTATACATGTTAAGTAGTTCAGTCTAGGAAACTGATGTCGTGGGCTCTCCCCATCTCAATCCTCGACCATGATGCCCTTACCTGGAGGCAACCGTATAGCACTACCTAATTCTTAAACTCTACAAGAACTTGACCTGCAACAATTTTCGTTATTAAGAGACTCATGCATCTTTAATAAAAGTTGAGAAATGACCGACATTTTGGAAGGTGCTAACTGTCAGGACGCATAGCCGCGGTGAATGCTGCAGCTCCAATGCCGCTTACACCTCTGCTATCGCATGTACCGAAGTCGTAGGTGCCGTGTATAGCGGGGAAGGGGAGGGGGGTAGTAATGGAGTGAAGCGGTACATTCTCGTCTTTGTCAGTGTCCAATATCTCACCGTGTCGTACTTGATCTTCCCGACTTGCATCATGCTTACAATGCAAGAGTGCGGTGGTTGTAAGTACAAATCGCCTTCCCAGTCGTTGTTTTTGCATAGCCTGGTTAGGTCCTGAGATTTTAGCAGCCTCTGCGTACACGTCTTACCCATAGATGCCGAATCAGCTCTTCCGGGTCAGGCGAATGAGGACAATGCTTGTTCCTTCTTGACTGATTTAAAGGCCGGTTTGTTACTTAGGCCTTGCGGGCCACTATGAGAAGTAAGGCAGACTATCCAAAGAGACCGGAGACTTTCCAAGAGGCTTCGAATCGCTCTTTGAGGAACTCCCAGTCTACCGAACGTAAGCTTTTGGCCGTACGAGCCAGTCTGCGTGAAGCGACCCGCTCAGATTCAAGCACACCCACGCAGCCCATCCATGAACATGCCGCGCCCACAGCAGATGCAAGAAGTCCATCCCTTGCAATCCACCTGCGTCTCGGGGATACCCAGCCACATTTAGTCCGCGATTCGCCCCATATCTACCACCCGGGTTCGCGCCACGTCATGCAGAGGCCCGAGATCCTTACAATGAGAGAGATCGAACGCTCCCTAGCGGGAACCGTGGAATCAAATGGATAATATAGTATAAATAGTGTTTCCCCCGTTATATCGTTTTTGGATAAGACTCGACTTTTGATATAACGAAGATTTTTGTTCCGAAACTGTCCAACTTACCAGGGAACTACCTGACGGGTAGGTCTGAACCAACGATACAATCTATATGGGCAGAACCGCCTCCCTCTCGGAAGTAACACTGTGCAAGTATCTCGACCCGAGTACAACTTTGAGCAGAGAAGGTGGAAGCTGCACCATCCAAATGGTGTAGTGAAGCAAGCGAGAAGGTTAGTATCATATCACCCTCGAGTTCATTGTTCTATTGAATGCGTGCATCGACAGGGCGGCCGCATGGATAGCGTGGCAGTCTTAGGAGCGAAAGGCTAGGGGTTTGGTTCCTGGTGGAGCACATCGCTGGTTAAGACCTCCAGTCTAGGTAGTTCCCTGGTTAGCTTTACCCCAAATCAACTCCAGTTAGGACATATCGAATATAATGCTACTTAAGATATACTATTTGAGGCGATCTTTGCATCCAAGATGAGTGGCGTCGTAAGGCAGCCAGGGTCGAATACTGGCCTTACGTGGAATTTGAAGGGGAAGCAAATGTTGTATGCATTTCGCAATCATTATTATCCTTCGGTAGCGCGGATCGATGCGCGTCATCCACTGTGCGCTGGCGTATTTCATTCACAGCGAGCGCATCGTTCTTCGGCATTCCCAGTCTCACCAATTTCTACTTGCACTCTACTACAATGCCTGCTTCAAGTTGTTTTATTCCAAAACGACAGCCAATTTCACTGGATGAGGAGAAAAGAAGATTGAATATTCACGGACATAGTCATTTTTTGGAGCAACCGTGCGCCAACGAAAAGTATCCCAAATTGACGATCAGAAGATGGCCTGAAGGTGAGGAGAAGATTTTCAAAGCAGAGGAATAAGGAAGGAAGCAAAAGAGCGGGTACTCTTAGGTTCCCTCTCCTATTCGTAGTCAGAGGTGCATCAAAAAAATATCGTGGGATCTAGTGAAATTCTATTTGTAAGAATCTTAAACGACCATCTTTCTTCGATTACGGAAGCACGGTAATAAGCTATCTGAACATATACGCATGTTGTCATAGTTGGTTCCAAAGCATCTTAAAAATAATTTCTTGGTGAAGTTGTTCTGGATGCTTTCTTCCGCCCTCTAAAACAAGTCTAACATACGTTTTATCGTTAGTTTTATATGTACGAAGGAGTTATATCTCAAGATCGCATCATTGATTTTGTCCGGCTTACACCAGCTTTCAGTAATAGTACTCCAAGACAACTACGGGATAAGGGATAGTTTAATTCAGGAATGTTGTTTGCGATGGAACGAGCATTGAATAAAAGAAATTTTTCAAAAGAGACCTTCCATCAATGGAATTTTTAGAAAATGGGTTTGGTATCGGGTTGGACTAATTAACCGACTCGCACCCCTATCGGCTGTGAGTTTGTTGGATGCGCGAGGTAGAGGCGGGCAGCTCGGACGAAATATGGTTCGACGAGTATCCGCACAAGTGCGATGCTGGAATGGAGGGAAGGGTTTGATTTAAGAAGCTTATGAGGATGGCGAAGTTCATGGATACTCATCATGTCTCTGACGATGTACTTGAGCATACCTTCTTTCTGATTCAGTAAACCGGCTTTCTTACGGAAGCTTCGGTCGAGCTCGAGCTTCTCTCGCGCATAATCCTTTCTTGCATACGAGTGCACGAAGTCCCTTGTGAGCGAGCGCCGACCAGATCGCATGCTGACCAACAGCCTGTCTCTGCTCTGAGTTCTTGATTTCTTAAATAAATCTTAGTAATTCGCGGGCGACCACCAGTAGTATTTCTAGCCTTAGGGTGCCGTTGAATACTGATATTGTTCGCGCAGAACTCTTTCATTAGTTCGTCATCTCCTGACGCATCAATGACCTCTCTGAGCGCTTCGCGGTCGAACACATGAGTGGCATGATCATCGATCTGTTCTCCTATACCGACCCATGCGATCACACAACACTTAGCATTCACCAGCTCATTATCAGCATGACATTTTACCAACGTGCTGTACAAGGTAGCCTGAGATGCGCAATCATGCTCCGCGGTCAACGCAAGGCGTTCCTCTAGAGCACTTAGTTTTGATAGAACAACAGTGTGCGTCTCCTGCAATTTAAGAACAACGTCGAACATGCGATCCAATCGTAAGAGGAAACCATTCCATTTTTCGAGAATAGTTTGAAGCCAAGATGGAGGTTCTTCCACCTTAGGATTACCACTTACAGGATTTTTCTTAATCATGATCTGTAAGCGTGACGAGAGACACCTTTTCCGAAGATATTTAGCATCTGAGATCACGGTGAACATATCTAGTGCGGGAAACTAAGACAGTCCATTATTGGTGCTTACGTCAGGAAAAATGGTAGGTCAAACTAAACGTAATTTTGGGAGACACTCTGTAATTTCAGGGCCCGAATCCGAAAGCGATTTGCTTTTTCAGCTGTCTTTGCTACATCGGACGTGGGTGACTGAGCAAGCCTTTGTTTCAATATTGGCTGTTCTTCTCTTAGCTGTCAATTCTCATTCAGTACTCACTGTTACTCTTAACTAGTTCCTTCATCTCATTGCGTGTTTCGATTAAGAGCTCAAATACAAGTTTGACGTAGCACGGAACTCCATCATTTTGTATAATAGCTTGTCGGGAGTCTGATTTTCTTCCTTCTGGTTCGCGCTAGTGGAAGGGCTGTTGATGGTCGTTGCTGAAATCTTTGTCGCACGATCACGAGACGACTTGGATCGACCCTCAAGCAGCTATGTATGAATTAGGCCTGTGTTATACGACAACAGCGCGCCGAGGTATATCAGAGGCCTCACCTTTGACGGTGGCGTTCGATATTACTTACGATTAGTAGACCCCGCCACAAGGGGGATTGCAGAAAGTCCGTTGATAGGTATAATCGGTGGTAGTGTGGAATTAGAGAGCACACAATTAGCCCAGCGACTCGGTATGGCAACCACCGAATGAATGCCTTATTATCAACTGCTCCTACACGTCTAACGGCTGCTCTAACGGGTCACTGCGCGCTCCACGCGACCTTGCAATATCACTAACCCCCGGAAAGGCCTTTGGTGTACTCCCGTGCCGCGCAGGCGGCACGTCGTGCTGTGAGTGCCAAATCAATTTTTGTAAAACTTAAAATCCTGCTGCGTACATTTGCTTGAATCCGTTTTTCACTTCCGTAAGATTATGACAGACGTTCTCTCCGGATCGCACAGTAACGTCACTGCTTTGTGATGCTCAGTATTTCTGCGCCTCAGGTTGCTCTGCAACTGTTCTCATGCTCAACAGCAGTCGTTACAGGACACTGTTGACACGTCCTCCTAATCCAGACGTTCGCTACGCAACGGAGGTGACATTTCTCTTCAATTCAGACGCTCGTTGTACGACATCGGCTTACTGGTCCCCTCACTGCCCCATTTCCCGGATACCACCTCCTGGCCCACTTCCTTATTAGCCCTATTGACCCCCTTACTGTCACCCTCTTGCTCACGTCCCCCATTCCCCTCCCACAGGTCCTTTCTGGTCGCTCTAATAGTCTTCAAGGTGCCCTTTACTGCGCTTCCCCTTCCCCTAGAGGTCCTCCCACGCTCAAAGCAGACGTAGACGACACGTCTTCTGAATCAGAACGTTCGTTGCGTGCATCTGTGATACCTCTCCTGAATGCGGACGCTTAGGAACGCCGGCATTTGCCGTTGTGTCAAGCAGGAGGAGACTGCACTTCCTCTGCAGCAGTATCGCATGATATCACAAACGTTTCCCGCGCGAGATACCAAGAGGCGTATCTCGCGCGGGCAATGTTTTCCGTTCAACAAGGGATGCTGCTGAATTCTGGAAGCAGCCGCTCGTCGCACGACGCCATTTCCTATTCCCAATCCAGATGCGTCTTGCTTGACGCAGAGCACCCGTCTTCTGATCGTAGAAGCTCAAAAGGGTGTGCAGTTGCCGCTTCTTCAAGCAAGAGGAGGCTGCATTTCCTGTGCTGCAGAAGCGTCTCATGTTGAATTCTGAATTCGGACGCTCGCCGCACGACGTCGGTGGCACATTTTCTTAATCCGGATGTTTCTAGCACGACGTAGGGGACATGTACTCTGAATGCAGAAGATCAGAAACGCGCATTTGCAGCGGTGTGAAGTAGGAAGCCGCTGCGCAGATGGTAGATTGCTTGTTTCCCGTATTAATTCCGCTTATGACTCCCTTGTCGCTGGTTCCCCATCTTGGGCCTACCACCAGGTCCCTCCTCCCTTCAACTCCCTATTGGTCCCTCCTTATTGCCCCCACCCTGTTAGCTCTCCTGCCCCTCCCCCACGACGACAGCAACCGGACACGCATTGTGCGATTCTGTGACATATTCTGGATCCACACGCTTGGTCTCCTTTACTGGTTCCCTCGTATCCCTTGTTCGTCCTCATTACAGCACCCCATATATGAAACTCCGTACTGGTCCCTCCTTATTGCCTCCACCCTTCTTGGTGCCACCTCCTGACCTGCTTCATTGTTCCCCCTATTGACCCCCATCCTGATCCCTCCTCCAAACCCCTCCTTCCTGGTCGCTGTCAGTTCCGTACCCTCGAAGTCCACCCTACTACTCTTACGTTTTTAGTGGTCCTCCCATGCTCATGGCACGAAGTGGGCGACACGGCTTCTGAATCTGGACGCTCATAACGCGGCACTGCCGCCATGTCAAGCAGTAAAAGGCTGCGCTTCCTCTGCTGCAGCAACATCCCACGTTGAATAGCAAATTTTGCCCGCGCGTTAGGTGTTGAGGCGCATCTCACGTAGGTTTGATCACTCAAACGTCATCGACCGCTAGCTCCTTTATATAGAAGGTGGTCACTTCATTGCAACGCAACCATTGTATGCAGATTGGGATACATTTGTGCACAAAATAGTGCAAAAAGGTCAGCCGGCTAGGACTGCCGCCATAACGCGGATGTCTCCTTATCCTTTGAGAAGCGTTATAACGAGGAGGGACCGTACATACATTCATACATGTGCACACATATCCATATGATAAGCGAACAGTTAATTAACAATAAAGCTTCTTGTTTAGCATCTGTCTCGCATCGCATAGGCGTCCACTTTTCTGGTGCCATGATGCCAGTTTTCCCGGTACAACGCTAGGTCAAGGTTGACAGCAGCAGCGTCCAAGTCTATATGTATCATATCAGAGCAGTGCTACTTCGAGCATCCGTCTGGGCTTGGACGCTTTCCAGTTACTTCGAGGTTGAGGCCTATCTTGCGGACGCTTTCTTCGTTCCCACGCAGAACGTGGCCGTACCATCGCAAGCGAGCTTTGCGCATCTGGTCAGCTATCTGCGCGACACCGAACTTCTGCCGAATGACGTCGTTTCGGATGCGGTCCATGCGGGAGACTCCAGCCGTCCAGCACAGTATCTGGATCTTCGTCTTCATGACACTGAGGCGCCTTTGAAAAATCTTTGAAAAACAGAGAAAATGCTTTCTTACCATGCAAGAGTCAGTCTTCTACAAGAGATTTTCATGCGGAGCGGAGAGGGGGTTCGGTTTCCGGTCGATTATTGCCGAACAAAAAAATCCTTCTCGGCAAAAACTGCAAAATGCGAAATCTCGCCCCAGAAATCGTGTCTCCCCCCCCCCCCGCATAAAGTCTGCTTTAAATACTGCTTCTTATATCATGAAGAAATAGCATATAAGGCGCTTAAAAATAGACCAGCGTCAAGCAAGCAGGCTATGCCTATATGAACGCATAATTCCGGTTTCCACAACGGGGGAGATATCACATTTGTCAACGATGGAGGAGGAGCTTCAATTTTTTTTTCGATCCTTTCGATTTCTTTGGCGTGCTGTAAGAACTTTTTAAACAGACACATTTCCTTGTAATACAATAAGCTGTGCATAAAACTTTCAAAAATTGGAGCGAGAACGAATACCGCTTTAGAGTGGAATTTAGTAGCCACTTTTGTTGGTTGAGAAACCACAATGACAAAATTTGATCGCACTGAAATCTGAAGATTATCCGCTGCTACCAATAGAGAGTATAGAGGGTGAGGAAAACTACAGAACTGTAGCTATCGGAATGCAAATAGCAACTCCAGTGACAAATGCCTGGCCTCCTTTTAGTTGATGCTTTAAAAAAGGCACCATAAAACAAATAAGCGCCAATTTCCTGAATTTTATCTATGTGAGCATTACATATCTGATGAGCTTGTCGCCGGGACCAAATCAGTTGCCAGTTGCCACAACCCATTGTGATAAGGCAAAATGTTGGTGAGAACCGGAATTATGCGTTTACAAAAGACTTCTGCTCATCTCAGAATGGCCATTGAATTCGACAGCTTGATGCATCAGCAGGAAGAAGAAGTGGGGAAAGGAAATATCTTATGGTTACTGACAACGATCGTCCTCGCCCACTCATTTCCACTTCGCTAGCCAATTAATCTAAGCAACGGAGAGGACAGACACCTCGACACACATTTCGAGATCGAGGATCAACATCACGAACACTCGTTAGAAGAAACGGGCGGCGTGATTTCAAAGAACAATTGCAGTTCGCATATTATGCCTCGTCTGTAAAAGGTGATAGAAGTGCAGGCAGTTCGAGATGGAAACAACATCCCAGGCTCCCGATAAATGTCACGTTTTCAATCGCTCTTTCATGCAGGTTTAACCGTTGATGTGAAGGTCCCCTTTGTGAAAATCTAGAAAAAACTCACTACAACATGGATCAGCCTCAGCTTAAATCAACATCAGGACCCAGCGCTGGCACAAAAATAAGGCTTTGTGAAAAAATGACGTCAATGCGAAATCGGCGACTTCATCAGCTGGCAGCCGTATCTTTTGGCATTTGGGCGGAAACGGCGTTTTTTTTTAGCTATTTCGCTTGAAGACGAAAACGTACTGCCGGTGTTGTAGTAAGAAACGTCACCATATAGTTTTTGGCCAGGTGGCGATGAAGTCTTTCAAAATTTGGAAAATCATCAATTCTGGCATACGAGTTATACATAATATTAGATGTAGCGAAAGCTCCCGCAATTTTTGAATGTGCTATTCTCACTAATGCTACCCTACAGCAGCCTGTCTTTTGTTCACATAAAGAGATTAGGGATGTGTAAGTTTACTATTATTGCTAGCTACTCACTATCGCGTAATTCCTAGAAAAATGGAGCTTCCAAAGGAGTACATCCGAGGTCTCTTATTGTTTGACTTCAAATTGTGTGACTCCCTGTCGTCGCATCAATGATGCATTTAGGGAGGGCACAGTGTCCGATCGCACTGCACGAGAATGGTTCGCACACTTTCGCAAAGGTGAGTTTAACCTTCAAGGTTCGCTCAGGTGAGGACGTGAATTCGATGTCGACAACGACCGATTGCGACAGCTGGTGGAATCGGACCCAATGCGGACTTCTTGTGGACTTGCGCAGAGTTTGGGTGTGGACTACGCCACCACCGCCAGGCATCTACGTCAACTGGGTAAGGTGCACAAGTTGGCACAGTGGGTTCACCATGACCTCACCGAACGCGATCGTCAGCGACGTGCTGAGGTGACCACTCAATTGCTCTTGTACAAGCGCACAGATAATTGGCTGAAGGTCATCATCACAGAAGATGAGAAGTGGGCGTCAACATCAAGAGGAGCAGGCACTGGGTTGGCAAGGGTGAGCAGCCTGAGCCACAGCCAAAGGAGGATCCTCACCCGTCGAAGGTCATGCTTTCTGCTTTGTGGAATTACAAGGGTGTCATCTACTACGAGCTGCTGGCCTGTAACGAAACTCTAACAGAGGACCTGTTCTGACAGCAGCTGGTTAGACTGGCCGCCAAGATCGCAGAAAAGCGTCCGGATCATGGCACAATCCGATTCTTGCACGACAATGCTCGACCACACATTGCAAGAATGACTCGTCAAAAGCCTCTCTAATTTGGAATGGAAGCGCTGCCTCACCCACCGTACAGTCCAGATATTCCTGTCTGTCTCCAATGCCATGCAAGGAAAAACGTTCGAGGACGACATGGAACGCTGACTGGCTTTTTCGAATCAAAGCCAGAAAAGTTCTACGCTGACGGGATGGGATCGGGAGTCTATCTGAAAGGTGGAAAAGAATGATAGAACATGATGGTGGATACTTCGTTTCTTGACTTATTTCGCTTTTTTGTAAAACTAAAAACAAGTGGTGGTTGAAAATGACGAGAACTTCTGCAACAACCTGACACTGATAGTTTGAATCAATGAAGGTGGAAGGATGAATTGAACGGAAGAGTTGACTGCGAAATACTTGCACATTCGGTAGACATTAGTTACAGCATGAATAGAAGGCACCGTGCATTTTGCTTAAGTAGGATACTGAAGAAGCAGTTTGTATGCATATTTTACCAAGGCGGCGAATCTCAGTTCTCTTGACGAAATCTCAGATCTCTTTACGAAACACAAGTCATCACTTTGTCGTTTCTGGCCTTCACTTATTATGCATATTTCACCAATACAGATGCGAAGCGGGGTGAGCAGATACATGACGAAAATACAAATCATTCCTTGTGCTCCTGTTGTCTGAGTCAGGCACTCCTATGATTAGTGACATCGCCAGAAATATGTCCTCGGAAGGCAAATTGGAAGGCATTTCGAAGACACCTCTCTCAAACCCGATGATTTCAAATAGAAACTCTCATCCGTTCAGAATGAAAATGGGCCTTCAAATACAAGAATACTGGAACTTTATGTAGCCAGTCTCAGCAGGGTAAAACGATCGATGCACTTTTTCCACCCCTGCACCGAAACATGAGATTCAAATCTTTATCTTCGTTTTGCACCTGTGCTGCAGCCTGTTCTGCATGCCTTTAAAGAAAAAGTCATCTCCTCCCAACAAAATATTTGAATTATTTGTTGCTTACAAAGACTGTCAGTTTTTCATTGTTGTTTCTATATCTCTGAGACATCTGGATTTGTATTTGCTTCTGCAGAAATGCTCACTGTGCGCAGTAACGCTACCAGCTATGATTTCTGTGTGCCAATTATTGTAGAGCCTTGTCACTGTGACATTTCCCGCCGGCAAATATATCTTTCTGTCTATGTTGGCACAGATAAACATTTCAGTACGTAGTTTCTCCCTTGTGATGCACACCTTTATGATATTTAAAAGCTCTGTGCATGAGTAAAGCGTACAAAATACTGCTGGTGCTTTAGGTAAAATCTAACGCGCAATCCACGCATTCAGGGCGTTTTCACAAGTTTACACTCACATTTTCTCACATCATTATATTACGCATCCTGTACAACCTAAAAATTTTTCCGGCCTGCCCAATCAATCTTCTGTAAGATACCTAACGCCTCTACGAAATATTACATTATATATAGTAGAAAATGTGGTCGTCCACTGTATCTGATTTCTGGAAACATTTTGATATACGGACGCAGTAGATGCACCAAAGGACTGATGAAGAAGGATGAAAAGTTATAACCTCAGTGAGAAATGCTACCTCTGTGATCCGCTATAGCGTTTCCGTCTAAGTCTTCTCACAAGCATTCAAAAGCTCCTAACTACAAAAGGTTGCTATTCCCTGCCTCTTTCTGAGCTTAAAAAGCGTGATCTCACCCGGACAGTCACCTCCATTGCTGCTATGGAAAGACCTCACACAAATTGTGCTCCGATGTACTCGGTTACAGCCAGATTTAGCACTACCATCACAACGAGAAACATCGGTTTTCAAGCGACCTGGTTATTCGTTCTATTCATTCACGCAGTCAAGGAACATCTTAATCCTTGATCAAAATGGAGCCTGTCGTCAAAAAAATGTTACGGGACAAAACTAGTGAAGGAGCAGTGTTGCGCGATGCCGTCCGATAGCAGCCGGTTGCCTCCTAACTCTTTCTTCCTTCGAACTTCGCTTTGAGACACCAGCGGGAAGCAAGCTGAACATACAAAAGCGCGCGGCAGCCGCGGCGACTGCTGCGGCAAGCGCGACATCTACATACAGTTATGGCCGTATCTTTTGATCAAATCCCGAAAAAGCCGCGTTTTCCCGGCTTTTGCGTCTTTTTGATATAACTCGCCTAAAGTTCATTAATTTCAAAAACAAATGATATATTCGAGCTCAGGAGCACGAGCTCTATCGTATGGTATACATTGTTTATACGAAGCTATGTAAATGGCCGAAATTGAAAACTTGCGCTCCATTGCGAAGGGCGGTCACTACTCTAAGAAGCACCGTTTAATTCAGCACGAAAAGCCTATCGAATGGTGCCAAATTTGGGCCGGTTCGGAAAAATCAATTTTCGATGACGTCATCGCCCCTCTGCCGCGGCCTGGAGTGCCCTCGTCTTCGATGTCTTCGATGCAAAATTGTCAAAAAATCGATGTTCTCAGAATTGAACGAGATTGGTACCGTTCGATAGAGCTTTTCGAGCTGAATAGAACGTTACCACTGCGAGTGCTGAAAACCTAAAAAGTGGACGAGAAAGAGCGCTGAAAACTTCACCGCTGCCTTCCACCGCTCTAAAATGTCAGATGGGGCCAAAGCAACTTAGGCAGCAGGGGAGTTTTGAGCATGCCATCGCAAAGTGCCTTCAGTGTTTTGCTCTCCTACGCGCTTGTGGGCTGTTGGCTCATCGTGTCTTCCCGCAGTGATCTACTGAAATCGGGAAAAAATTAGGCCACACAAGCCTCACATGCATATTCACACCGCTATAATTTCGCCTTTGTAGAAGCTTCAACGCTGTACTTCTGCGGACTACTAAAGCTCTCTGCTGCCTACGAAACCCAAGAGCCGCAGCCGGAACGATTCGATATCGACAGAGTTATTGCGCTCCGAACACGCCCGCGCGTGCAATTTGCGAGCTGTCGCGCCCACTCGATTGATAGGTTCGATTCTATACGCACTGTTCACGGTGCACTCCAAAGGCTAGCTGGACTGCGTTAGAGCAATTCCTAATTAGGGCGGCTAAGAATTTCTCATAAAACTCCCCAAACGCGCACTCTACAAGCTGTCGCGCCAACTCGATTGATAGGTCCGATCCTGTATGCATTGTGCACGGCGCACTCTCGAGGGATTCCTGGCATGTCAGAGCACTTCACGCCATGCTTGAGATACTCCGAGAACATGCAAGTCTCGGAAAATAAGCTTCTCCAATCGCAAAGAGCCCGTTAAAGCCTTTTTTGCCCACCCACTGCGAAAATGCGGTGTTCTGGTAACCTGCATATATTGCTGTGTAGATCTCGAAGAGACGAATCGAATAATACCAACCGTTTCTCAAAAAACCTAAAGCTAAAGGAGTTATGAGCATGCGACCGTTTTCGACGACTTGCTACCGACAACTCGTCCGCAGCCGCCCTTCGCAATGGAGCACGATTTTGAACGAAAAATTAACCTTTGAAAAAATTCGGTTGAACTTTGAAATTTTTGACAATTTTTTAACGCTATCTGATAGAGCTTGAACTACTGAACTCAAAAATGTGCTTGCTTTCGCAATTGGTTAACTTTGAAGGAAGTTATTTCGAAAGGCCGAAAAGGCCGGAAAAATGCGGCTTTTTCGGCGTTTTTGAAAAGGCTACGGCCACAACTGTAGTGTGTGCTGCTACAGTTACGAAGTCTAACGCTCTTTTACCTGCATAAACTGCTATAGATACCTCTGCTCAGCTATTTGAGGGTCCTCCGCTGCACTTAATTAGAGGAGAGGGTTACTTTGGGTGGGAATTGGATGACCTAATCCAAGCAACGGACAATTGCTGCTATTGTGAAAGGATTTTGGGTTCTTTCATGACACGAAGCTTCATTTCTAAAAGACACATATCTAGATGCAATACAGCATAACTCGGGAGTTTAGAGCTCCGTTTCCACCATAACAGGCCCATCCAGGAGCGATGCGTCCTTGGCGATTCATCGCGCGTGTGGCAGAGGCCGTCGCGCGCGCGGCGAAAGCTTGTATGTTCGCACTACCAGCCGACACCAGCTGAGTTCGACATATTCATTTCCTTCAATGTTTCCTCCGCTACTGCCTTAGATGAAATTAATGCCTGTTCCTCAGCAATCATCTGTGAAGTTTCGAAGTGGTTGCCTTCGATGATATATCAGGTTTAGGTTTGAACATTCCACTGCTTGCTTTTCTAAAACCAACGTGGTTATAATAAGCTCAGCCTTTTTCGTCTATCTATTATGTGTCGCTTTTTTCTAAAATTCTGTCTTCGCAAGCGGCTTGAATAAAAACTCGTAAGGTTATATATTTTCGTGTATATATTGCTAGTCTTTAGGGGCGCGTGTAGCGCAGTCGGAGGAGGCGCCGGCTGTCGCGTGCACCCGATACCAGGTTCCTGGTTCGGATTTCCCGCCCAGGCCAACCAAGCCTTCCAGCGCATTCTACCAGAAGGGATTGAGTAACGCCGTCCTTTATCCTTATACTTTATACTATTAGCCTGCAGTTTTGACTTAACTTTTTTAATTGACCTGAACGTCGACTTCGGCGGCCAGCCTCCTGGATAATGTGACGAGGTGAAAAGCTTGATAAAGTATTTATGCAGATTACCTGTCGGTATGGCACCTGTGACACCGATTTTTTACGTAAACTGAAGAGTTCTTGTAGCATTGCCGAGTGTCAGTGACGACTTGGCGTCGTTTCTCTTCGTTCTTCGTTTTGTCGTAATTCAAAGCGAACTGTCTGGTCTTACCTATCTGATGAAAAAACGTTCTGCTACACATTCGACTGGCGAACGAATTGCTCGCCGATGTTGCTGGAACATGTAGACGATCGTCATTGCGATTAGGCAAGACCAAGACCTTACGTTGAAATGTTCCATCTCCCCCAGGTTGAATAGTTCCGCGTCATGCGACTCTTCTTGTATTTTCCCATCTCCGACAACCTTGTCGTAAATCAAATAATTGCTATCGTCGTAGATGACACTACCTCTGTGCGCAGAAGGGAGTCTGCATTTTTCGCAGAGCCGCCAGCTGCTCTATTGCACATGTGAGGGCATTTTTCGCACCAGAGTGAACAATGGATGGGAGTTCAAGCTTTGAAATAATAAAATAACAACAATAAGGCGGAACAAGCAAGCATAAGGGATAAAAAGAAGTGGCGGTGTTAATCAATCCTTGATATGAAAGTGTCGCATACTGTTCTTCTACATCGGTATCGCGGGGCAATTTGAAAGTGCCTACACAACGACCGGCGCTGGTCAGCCGATGAAAAAGTCACTGAACAGGCGCTTCATCCCTCACTATTGTACCATACTTTCGGGACTCCAGAGGTCAAACTTCGCCTAGGCGGGTTATCTGAGGTGCTGATCACTAATCTGACATCCGTTTTTCGTTTTACACTGGAGTACGGTAGTTTACAGTGAGTATGGTTCACTAAGGCTGCCAAGGGCATAATCTCCGATGTCGCCCAAACTTCGCCTAGAGGATGAGAGGGTGGGGGCGGTTATTTGGGGTGCTGACCACGAATATGACTGTCATTTTTCGTAATACGCCAGAGTTTGGGCGGAATAGAGACCTTAGTCACCCGTACCTTCCGTAATCTACCATACTATAGCTTAAAACGAAAAACGGATGTCAGATTAGTGATCAGCACCCCAAGTAACCCCCATAGGCGGAGTTTGGGCAAAATCGATGAATATGACCTGGACTGACTTACTCACCAGTACCTACCGTAGTCTACCCGTAATCGGCCGAAATTTCAAAAACGGATGACACATTCGTGATCAGCATCTCAAATAGCCCCCCTAAGCGAAGTTTGGGCGAAATTGGTGATTATGACCTCTGCAGCCTTAGTTACCCGTACCTACCGTAACCTATCGTAATCGGCCGAAATTTTAAAAACAATGTCAGATTCGTGATCAGCACCCCAAATGACCCCCATAGGCGAAGTTTGGGCCAATTTTTTTGTCGATCTCTTCTTGTCCTCTGGAGTCCCAAAAAGTACAATTCATCCTTCTCAGACAAGTCTGGAACTGAATTACTTGCCTCGTAGGGATGAGTGGCTCGGTTGGCTCGAGGGGAGGCTTACCAGGATACTATCTCAACGGTAGGTCGGAACGGCGCAAGTGTTGTACATGGGCAGAACCGCCTCTCCCTAGTGCGACGGAAGTCGCATGTTGGCGCCCTGTTGATTCACGTGCTCCACAGCTGACGGGCGCGGGCGGTATGAGGGCTCGTGTCGCGACCCAGCGCAGTGCACAGGCGTAGTAGGGAAGAGCTCGGGCTCGTGAACGAGGGGTCGGGGTTTGGATCCCGAAGACTGCCTTTGTCTTGCACTTTTGCAAAATCCATGTTTATCATATAGGTAATCCACCTAGTGTACATATTTTAGTGTGTTATAGAGCATGTTCACATATAACATATGTTTCAAACTACAGATAAGCTTAAATGTTCACTTCTGTGTGTCGCTTATTTTAAGCTTATTTTGTGTGCAGCTATAGTTATGTAACGATAGATGTTTTGTAGCACTAGTTAAAAGTTCCGACTCCACCGACAAGACTTCGGTCAAAAAAAATTTTTCGCTAAAACTTCGTCTAGGGGTTATTTGAGGTGTAATCACGAAGCTGACATTCGTTTTTCACGATTCGGCTGGATAATGTAGATACAGGAAGGCACAGTATTACATTCTTAAAGTTTCTGCCGGTGACGGCAGGTAGAGACAGAATCGTGAAAAATCGTGAATCGCGATACGAGCCCTCATCCCGCGCGCGCCCGTCAGCTGTGGGAACACGTGAATCAACAGGGCGCCAACACGCGACTTCCGTCGCCCCTAACTCTGCGCAGAATTGTATTGGGGTCGAGATACCTGCAGTTTGTTACCTCCCAGGGAGAGGCGGTTCTGCCCATATACAACATTTGGGCCGTTCCATACCGTTTATCGTCGTCGTCGACGATCCTAACGCGTGCCCCTTATCGCCCCGCCCGTTACAGGTTGCGGAGGCGACCTGACTGTAGGTAGAGTGCTCCTGCCCTGCTCACGAGAGCCCCATCTCGGCTCCCTTTCTCCTCTCCCCGTGCTCCTTCCCCTTCTACCTTCTCCCCTCACTATAGCCGCTGCTAGGCTACCGTTCTCAAATATATCTACCGTACCACTTATCATATTGCCTGCGGTAATAAACGTAGTATACCAGTTACTCTGTGCTATTTCTCTTCCTCAAAAAGCCACTGAACCACCTCTTCTGGGACACTAAGTCCTAACCGCCTCTATCACCCACTATATTTTGGTGCATCGGTCTAACAGGTCTAAGTCTCCCGTGCCAAAGTGTGACAGCTTTGGGACCTAGAGCATAAAGTCGATCGAAGATAAGATCGCATTCTCTGATTCAAGAGAATAAGTCGTCTCGTATTCATTACCTAGAAGCAAACCATTCCTCAACGGAATAAATCTCCCGTACGCAGTACCTGGAGTAAAATCCCTCTCGTATTCATTACCTAGAGGCAAAGATTCCATAAAGGAATAGAATCTCCCGTACAAGGTACTCGGAGTAATTTCTCCTAAATTTGAAAAAAGTAAAAGTCGCAAAAAATGGCGCTTTACTTTCACAAAGCACCCATTATGCTGTGCTCAAAAACGCTTAATGAGCTAGTAGCACTCTATAAGGGTTACTTATCACTCGTGGAATACCCAACGGCTGATGAAGAAAATTATGAAAAATCTCGTTCAAGAATAGCACTTCTGCTGAGTGCATTAAGACAAGTTAGAGAAGGCAGACAAAATCTGCAAAACTTATGCAACGAAATAAGAGATGAGTATATAAGTTGTAAGAACAAATCTGAGAAAAAAGATTTAATGGCAGAAATTGAACAAATAGAGCTCGAATCTAAGGCCCAGATAGCCATTGCTAAAGCTAGCGAGCTAATTTTCAAGTTAACAGCTAGGTATGATGAGTCACGAAGCGCTCGAGAGGGGATGGCCATCAAACTCGGCTACATTTCGCACAAAAATAATGAAAATAATCTCAACTTGCAGGGTGCTCATGAAGCAGATAATGAGGAACCCCATGCTAGCAGTAGCAATCCTGAGCCGCATGCAAACACCATGCCAACAACTGCACAAATTCACACCGAGCAAAGGATGTTTCGCTCTATAAATCCTCCACAAGCATCTTTGCCTAAATTCTATGGCGAACCTGAAGAATTTGCAGAGTACTGGGCAATTTTCGAGACCATGGTGCATAAAAGCGATAGGCTTGATGTTGAGGAGAAACTAATTCTGCTCAGAGAAAGCCTAGAGGGTAAGGCGAGAAGCTGTATCCAAGGGATCCAACCTTTACCAGGGAATTATAACTGGATGATCAAAACTCTCAATAAAACTTATTGTGACTACTCCGCCAATAGATCTCAGATAGTCCATAAGCTGTTAAATATGACGCCAGAAAGTGATTTTGCCGATAGCTGTTTATCCTCATTTCAAGAAATTCAAGTTTTACTCAATCGCATGGTTTCAGCTGGTTATGATGTTCGTAATACCTTTGATCCCCTGTGGTCGGAAACCATTTTAGCAAAGTTTCCGCGCGATGTTATCAAGCCAGTGTTGATACTTGGCCAAAATCAGCACAATCAAACTATAGAAAACCTTATGGGTCATCTCAAGAAAGAGATAGCGGCCAAGGCTTATGTCGAAAATAGACTCGGTCACAAAACAAACAGCAGCATCTTTCCGCCGAAAAGAGAGCATATCAATGCGCGACCTCATAACAATGAAACTTGTTTGTTTTGTCAAAGTGATAGCCACTCGTCCTCGGCATGTAGGACATGTAGCGATAAAACCCGTCAAAAAATTCTGAGGGAGCAGAATAGATGTTGGAAATGTTTCTCAGACAATCACAACAGCTTTGAATGCCAACAGCTAGATTGTATACAGTGCGGGCAGCAGCACCACGCATCCTTATGTTCAAAATGGGATTCCGGACCTTCAGTAAATCCTGAAAATTGGGACCATAGTCAGGAAAGTCGAAATGCCAATGCGACCTTTCTTTATAATGCCAAAACGTACACGGAAGTTCAGCAATTTCCTGTGGTACAAAATGGAGACACCACTTCACAGCTGGTCCTAATGACAGCTGAAGGTAATATTTGGAACTACAGAAAAGAAACGTACCAGAAAGCGCTCTTTTTCTTCGATTGC
Source organism: Heligmosomoides polygyrus bakeri (assembly GCA_947359475.1). Classification (NCBI taxonomy): domain Eukaryota; kingdom Metazoa; phylum Nematoda; class Chromadorea; order Rhabditida; family Heligmosomidae; genus Heligmosomoides; species Heligmosomoides polygyrus. The sequence goes on from OX375868.1 coordinate 35,390,863, forward strand.
GGAGCACAAAAAACGCTTATTGAAGAATCACTAGCCAAAGATCTCGGTCTACCCCGGGAATCCTCAGAATTTTGCACAATGTCCGGTATTGGAGGATACACGGAAAGATTCCAAAGCCACACTGTAAGTGTCAAATTGAAGACGGCATTTGGTGAGCAATTAGATCTGAAATTTCAGACAAGACCTGCAATTACTAAAGGTTTTTCAAGTGTAAATCTTGCAACTTCGGACATCGAATTTTTGAAAGTGAACAATATTTGTCTCGCCAATCCGAAAATGCATGGGGAACACCAAATTCCACACGTTCTAGTCGGTTTGGACTATTTTCACGACTTAGTAATTAACCCCTCAAATGGTATAAAAACACCTACAGGGCTGCACATTTCGAACACGGTTTTCGGGCCTTCTATATACGGCAAAGGTAAAATCTGGCCGGAAAATTCAGTCAGCAAACTCAGCTATGGAATGACTGCTGTCCTTGAAACCAGAGAAAATAAAGCCGTTCAAAAATTGTTTGGTACGGGGCGGTTTCATAATTCTAATCGAAAGCGTCAAACGCTCAACAGAACTGATAACTATTCAATGCCACTGTCCAAAGGTTATTCGTATAATAGGAACAGGAAAGAAATAGGTAGCAGCCTAAAATTTACAAACGTTCCTGCAAAAGAGAACCCCGATTTACAAGAAAGGCACTCCAAAGCGTTTCGACAACTGGAATCGGCTCGCAAACAGCGATCCAGAAGACCACCACTACTGCTGCAAATGCCTCATCCTGAAACGAAGGAGGTCATAACAAAGAGGCAAAACTTATTAGCTAAAAGACATTGGTTATGTGGTAGTAGAACCGTTATGATCCCGCCTACTGAAGCAACAATTTCAAAGTCTTACGAGAAAAATAGAAACCTCAGTCATAAGCAACGAAAAATAGCAAAAGGAATAGTAGATGATATTCCTTGAAGCACATATGGCCACAGAATTCAAGTTAAAGGCACATACCCAGTAGAATGAGATAAATAATAGATCACGGTTATCAAATACATTAATCAATCCTTTGAGTATTACTGCTCTTAAGGGCGGCCGCCTTAATACGCCTTATAATATGCGCGAAGGCCTGGCCTAGACCATTAGCGGTCACACTCATTACTGACCCTCATTTTAGGATAAAGGATAAAGGACGGCGTTAATCAATCCCTTCTGGGATGCGCCAGCGCATTCTACTTCTACGGGATGTCGTGGAGGCGACATGAATGCGTATTTGGCCATACAATGACTTGCGGTGGCCAGCCGATGAACAAGTCAGCGCTCTATCCTTCCCAGACAAGTCTGGTACCAATTCACCGACCCCGGAGGGATGGAAGGCTTGGTTGGCCTGGGCGGGAAATCCGAACCAGGAACCTGGTATCGGGTGCACGCGACAGTCGCGCCTCCTCCGACTGCGCTACACGCGCCCACCCTCATTTTACCCGTAAGCAATGGCTAATTAAAAGGAGGTCAACATCAATGAGAGGAAATGATGTAGCCTTTTTGAGGTGTGAAATGTGGAATTTGTGGTTTCGATCCAGATTCCCGTTTTGCACCTGACCATGCTAAAGTGGTCGTCATCTTCTTCTTCATCGTTCCTGCCGAAGCTCTTCATCCCCTACTCCACCGGACACGACTTCTACCATTAACATTTCAACATAGACTGCAGCACTCAAGTCACCACCTATTATGGGCAAGGTCATCGCCGTCAACGACTTCAACGCCAAGGCCATGAACCTGCCAGCCGAAATGTTATGATCTCTTGCCCATATAGAATGCGTTGTGTTTGAGGCCTCATGATCCTTATTTCCTTTGGCCGGCCGGAATATCGTCGTCGTCGACGATCCTAACGCGTGCCCCTTATCGCCCCGCCCGTTACAGGTTGCGGAGGCGACCTGACTGTAGGTAGAGTGCTCCTGCCCTGCTCACGAGAGCCCCATCTCGGCTCCCTTTCTCCTCTCCCCGTGATCCTTCCCCTTCTACCTTCTCCCCCTCACTATAGCCGCTGCTAGGCTACCGTTCTCCTATATATCTATCGTACCACTCATCATATTGCCTGCGGTAATAAACGTAGTATACCAGTTACTCTGTGCTATTTCTCTTCCTCAAAAAGCCACTGAACCACCTCTTCTGGGTCACTAAGTCCTAACCGCCTTTATCACCCACTATACCGTTGAGATAGTATCCTGGTTAGACATAAAAAACCGCTGTCGAAAATCACATCAGAAATTATTAGAATTAAAACCGTCCATTTTCTTGAAGGATCCGCAAAAAGCATGCACGCAACATTGCATACAGTAATGTCCTTGCGCCATCTCTCCGCTATCGAAAGCCACTAGGCTTTCGCGGCATGACGGCGTGCCGCAAGACTTTGCTTTCCACCTAACGTCAAAGAGGCAGAATACCTCACGATTGACGAAATGAGGCCGTTTCTACCAAAGTGAACAGCACTGAGCTACCACGTACTTCAGTCGTTGATGCCCGGGAATCGCGTCCGAAGGCAGCTTAATCGTTGAAGAAAATTCCCAAACGCATCTTGATCCAAATAACGTTTATTACATAACGGGAGTGCTCTGCAAAAAGAAAGTACCAAAACGCCTCATGTCGGAAATGTACAGAGCAGTCCAAGCACTAACCAGTTACTATAAAACTGAGTGCTGACTACTGTTTAAAGAAACTGAATGCACCTCAGCGTAATGAAGACGAGGGTGCAGCGGTGGGCGGCCGGAGTTACGCGTTTGGATCGAGTACGCAACGACTCGATACGGCAAAGGTTCTATGTCACCCCAATATCTCACAGGGAGAGTCTCCAAAGTGGCGGTGAGACCCGTGAACGAAGTTCATCAGCCCTGCTGTCACCCAACGCAGTGTGGTCGGTTGACGCAGTGGGTAGCGGTGTCGCCTCTCAGCCACACCGAGTAGGTTTTACGGTTCGACCCCCGGTGTCGCCGTAGTTCTTGCACACATCGGCTCATTATTATGTGCTTGCGTGACCACAGGAGTCAATTTGTACACGATTTTTAGTAAGTAGCCCTGCTCTGCTTTCATTTGAGTTACCTCCCAATGGATCGCATTTGCACTGTATCATATCATTGACGATACCGTAGATGCTCACAAACACATACACTTCACAGGATAGGTCACGAATTTAGGTTGATACCGGTAAATGCTTAACACTTTTTAGAAGCAATAATCGTGTACAAATTGATCCTGTGATCACGCAAGCACATAGTAATAACGACTCGATGCGTTTAAAATCTATGGCGACACCGGGGGTCGAACCGTAAAACAGATACGGTGCGGCCGCGAGGCGACATCGCTACCCACTGCGCCAACCGACCACACTGCGTTGAGTGGCAGCAGGGCATGACGAACTTCGTGCTCACGCTTCCACAATCCTTGTTTCGACCACAGAATAGCATTCCGAAGAAATTAACTAGGGTTTTGGACTCCCCATACGGGACCCTACATTCTGTAAAAATTGCATAGCAAAAGCTCACACTGGAGGCCCTCCTTGTCAGAAGATGCGCGGAGCCGCCTCAGATGGTACGACCGCGTCCTTCGCGAAAAACGTGACACCGTTCGAAGGACTGGTCTTTTCTAGATGTGCCCAGAAGGTGGTAGCGAAGGTCACTGAAACAGCGCTGGCTTGATACGCTGCACTAGGACTTGGAGATGGCTGGCTCCGGGAATTGATCTGGAAAAGTGGTGTCAACGTAGCTGGAAAGCGTACCTCGTTAATAGGCAGAACATACGCCGAATAAAATGAAGAAGAATGAGAAGTAAAAGGAGATATTCTGTCTCTTTCCAAAGGAAGAACTTCGCTGCTCTCGCTGAAGATAGATAGTAAAGTTTCGCACATTCTCCAGTGCAAACAAAACATCAAAAAAATGGAGTTAGAAAGTTCTATTGCGAAATTGAAAACGACACCTGTTATATGAAAGCAACGTCGGGTGATGAGACTCATTTCATGTTATTGGTGCATACAGTGGAGTTTCCCAGCCAATACACTTATTAAAGGTGATACGCTTAGGTGAAAATGAACTGGAAAAACCGTTTCCCTCAACCCAAAAACACTTTCCTCATGATCCCTGTGATCCAATAGACTAAAAATTACTAACTGTGGAGAATGGGAGCAAAGGAGTGCATGTGGATGATGAAACTCCTGACAAGAAAGGTGGATACGCGGCTCTGTAAACGTTTCGCTTGAGCGGCAGTTCCTTATCTCTTCCAACGTCTAAAGTCATCACGGATGTAATATGAATTTACAGCGTTGGGACGGTGGAATCCCGTTATCTTGCGTCGGTGCAGAATTTTTTGTTCAGGTTTAACCGTTGGCCACCTCTCACGGTCACTATTCTTCACTTCCATCCTCTTCGCCATCGTCGCCCATGGTCAAGCGAAGATATCATCTCGTAAAGTTCTGTGCAGGTCTTTTATGTGAGTTTTTGTAATATTATGTTCGGAACTAAATTTGTGGACTCTCAGGCACATTCAACAAAAGTGTTTATTAAGAAATAACAAATAACAATTTTCAATCAAAGTAGGATTCCTTGGAACGCGGGACTGCTTCCTACTTACCGGCTAGCTGGTCCATCCCACAGCTGTAGAATTCTTTTGGTTTTGAGGCGAAAAATCCTTGGAGGTGCATTTTAACATGGTCCATATTAATAAATCGTCTTCCAACCAAGAAGTGCTGCAGCGAGCTAAAAAGGTGGCTGTCACTCGGCGCACACCCTTTGCTGTGAGGTGGATGAGTTAGACGCTCCCAGCCAAGGTCTGCAGTTTTTTGAAGCGTCCAATTCGTAGCCTCTGATCTAGCGTTATCTTGCTGAAAGATAATTCCACCCCTGAAAAGCTGTCTGAACCGATTCTAGCAGTTTACTACTTCTATTCGTGGCCATGTTGAAAGAGTAGATTTCAGCATCAATGCTGGAACAGCATTTGATGGTCTCCCAGAAGTTGACGTCTTCTTGACATCATCAAACGGAGAGCGTTTCGCGAACCGGACTCCAAAAAAACGATGACCTTGGCTGGGAGCGTCTAACTCACCCACCTTACAGCTCAGGCTGTGCGCAGACTGACAACCACCTTCTTAGTTCGTTGCAGCTTTTCTTAGTTGGAAGACGATTTATTAATGTGGATCAGGTCAAAATGCACCTCCATGGATTCTTGGTCTTTTCATCATTTTCAATAGCGTTTGTCCCGCTTGATGGCGGGGTCCGCTCTTCTGGTCTGGTGACGCCACTTTTCCCGATCAAACGCTTGGTCGGGATGGACACCAGCTAACTTCAAGTCCATATGCAACGTATCTAGCCAACGTTGCTTCGGGCGTCCTCTGGGCCGTTTTCCAGGAACTTCAAGGTTCAGGCCAATCTTACACACGGTGTCGTCGTTAGCGCGAAGGACGTGACCATACCATCGTAGACGTGCTTCGCGCAACTTGTCAGCTATCGAGGCGACACCGAACCTTTGTCGCATGGTTTCATTGCGAACGCGGTCCAATCGCGTTACTCCAGCCGTCCACCTTAGCATTTTCGTCTCCATTACACTGAGGCGACTTTCAATTTCTTTCGTCACGGGCCAGCACTCAGCACCGTACGTCGCTACTTGGCGGACGACTGCTCTATACACCTTTGACTTGAGGTACTCAGGTATTGTCTAGTCGCAAAGCACCCCAGTCAACGAACACTATTTGGACTAGGCTGCACTCACACGTGCGTTCACCTCCAACTTTAGACTGCCATCAGACGTGACTGTTGATGCAAGATACTTGAAAGATGTAACTCGTGAGAGCTCAGTACCATTGATCTTAATGGATCCATGCTCATTCACATCCGTCGTCAAGTATTCCGTCTTTTTGACGTTTAGCTTGAATCCGAACAATGCTAAGCGATCGCACCACGCCTGTGCTTGACGCTCGAGCTCTGCTTTGTCTTCGCATGCAAGCATGACGTCATCGGCATACAGCAGCGTCCAAGGAGCTGCCCTTTGGAGATCGCGTGTAATTGCATCCATGACGATCACGAAGAGCAGTGGGGAGAGCGCAGATCCCTGGTGCACTCCGACAGAGATTGGAAACTCCATCGAGGTGCCCGCTGGTGCTCGCACTCGGCTTATTGGGCACGAGTAGAGGATGCGCACCCACTCAATAAGCTCTTCAGGGAAACCATGTCGTCGCAACGCGTACCATATAACTTCCCGCGGAACGCGGTCGAAGGCCTTCTCCAAGTCCAGGAAGGCGAAATGCACCGGTTTCTGTTTCTCGCGATGCTTCTCTAGCAGAAGACGAACGGCGTGTATGGCATCAACCGTCCCACAGCCGGCAACGAAACCACACTGATTATTGGAAAGCTGAACGACATCCCGAATACGTCCATCGACAATTCGCTCAAAGGTTTTCATGGTGTGCGAAAGAAGGCGAATTGGACGGTAACTAGCACAGTCTGCAGGACTGCTCTTCTTCTTCCAAATCGGAATAGTCGTGCTTTGCTGCCAACCTTCAGGAACTTTCTTCTCAGCAACAACCTGATCGAAAAACTCAGTCAGCCAGTCAGCAGCGCACCAGACCTTCGACTTCCACAGGTCAGCTGGCAGGTCATCGGGACCAGTGGCTTTGCCTGACTTCATCTTCTTCAGGGCTGCTTCAGTTTCGCTCACTGTGATCTTCTGAACGGGACCGTATACAGGTGATGCAAAAGGAACAGCAGGATGTTCAAATTCTACATTCAAGATTTCCTCGAAGTATTCGCACCATCTCTTCACAGCCCATCAGAAGATGACCGTTCTCGTCGTTAATGCCAAAGAACTTCTCGATGTCTTCTACTTGGCGACAGCGAGCTTTGGCGAGGTGGTAAAGATAACGCTCGCCATCGCGCGTCTCCAGTTTTTCACTCACATCAGCGTAGTGTGCGGCTTTAGCAGCGGCCACTGCCTTCTTTGCCGCTTTCTTCGCTTCCCGATAATTCCGCCAATTATCGACTGTTTTATCACCGATAAACACGTGATATAGCCGTTTCTTTTCCCTGACCTTCTCTCTGACATCGTCAGTCCACAGCCAAGCCTGCTTGTCGACCCAACGCCGTCCAGGCTTCGTTGTGCCGAGTTCGAAGCGCGCAGCCCGTGTTATCGCATCGGTAGCATCCTTCCAGGTTTCGTCGACAGTTGTTACCGTCGGCAACCGAATGCGGGGAATTACAGCTGCTTCCTTCTCTTTCAGTCGCCACCATTTGATTCTAGCCATCCCGCATCGCTCAACACGTTTACACCTCGGAGGTGTGATCTTCAGCGAGCAGATCAGTGAACGGTGTTGCGTGGCAACCGTCTCATACGGCACGGTCTTCGCGTCTGTGACAAGACCTTGGTCGCGACGCCTAACAAGGACATAGTCAATCTGCGTTTTGGCGTTCCCGCTATAAAACGAGATGAAGTGGGAGTCACGCTTTCGAAATTTGGTGTTCATGATGGTGAGGTCGTGTGAGTCTGCATACTCAAGTATACCTCACCATCGGCGTTGCGTGACCCATAGCCAAAACCACCATACAGCTGGAACCATCTTTCGTTGCTCCGACGTGACCATTAAGGTCACCTGCCATAACAATCATGTCTTGTGACGGCATTTCCGCTGTCTTCTCATCAAGCAGGGACCAGAACTCGTCCTTGGTTTGCTCGGAGCAACCTGTCTGCGGAGCATACGCGGAAAAGAAATGACATCGTCGCTCTTCTACAGCGACAACAATCTTCATCAAGCAGTCATCGAAACGTTCTACGCTTGCAATCGCGTCACGGAAACGCTCGGAGACGATCATACCGACACCACTGGTGGTCCTGGGACTGCCACACAGAACGGCTTTATAGCCTCGGCCTATGTCCCTTGACTTACTACAGGACCACCTCGTCTCCTGCACCTCACAGAAATCTATCTTTCTTCGCTTCAGTGCTTCTATCAACTCGCACGAGCGGCCCGTCAACGTACCAACATTCAACGTTGCTACGCGGGTCTTGCCTACGTCAAGGGACTTTCGGACTAGCTCAGTTGCCCCCCAATGCCGTCCTCGCATCAGGTGGCGATGTCCGTTCCTCCACGTGGTGCCACTGGAAACTGCTTGCTTTTGCGAACCGAGCCAATCACGGACAATCGAATGAAGGCGACAGGCCCTTGTGACAGGCCGGCCTACGAACATCCTGCGTATGGTCGATGACGTTTCAGAGTTCTCGAGACAATGCTACGGCGTCCGCGGGAACCGACGCGCACTCGCAAAGCCCGGCGAGTGTGAGAAGTATGCGAGGGTCCCTGATTCTTGGTCTTAGAAGCACAAGAATTCTACAGCCGTGGGATGGACCAACAACCTGAGGCCGTATTCATGAAGCGGCAAGAGCGGGAGATAAGCGATATCATAGCGATATCATCTCTCGCCTCTCTCTCTCTCCTGCCTCGCTCTCTCGCCTCGGTCGCTTCCCGTGGGAAGCCGGGAAGATCCCGGGAACGTTCATGAATACGGCTTCAGGTGAGCGGGCAGCACTTCTGCGTTCAAAGGGATCTTATTTTGATCAAAGATTGTCATTTGTTATTTGTTAATAAGTACTTTTGTTCAAGATTTTCGAGAGGCCACGAACTTAGTTGCCAACCTAATAATATGGCAGCCTCTTGGGCAACAACTAAAACATAAGGATGAAATTTTGCAATCGAAATAATTTTGCTTAAAAATACTCGGAAGAAGACTATCCACCAAATATCAATTAGCAAAATTTAGTTTGAGTGACTATATTTCCAGAAGCGCGCCTTTAGCACTGTTACATGTGGATTAGTCTTAACCTATTAACCTACCAACCTAGGCCAATGCCTCTGCGAGAAAACTGCAGCTGCACTACCACTGGAAAAGTGACCCCCTTGTGGGGAAACTGTTCCTGTAAAAAAAACTAAGAACTGTTTCAAGAGCCTTCCCCATATTTCACTTATCTGTAGTGATGCTTCTTCTACTTTAATTCATATTTTTTAAGTGTGGTTCTTAATTGACACCTTGTGTGGGGCAGTCAAGTAAGGATGCTCGTCAAAGTTTGCATCAAATCAATCAAGACCAACACAGTGGGGTCTCGGGACAATAGTAAATCGACTACAGAGGTGGACCACAGGATTTCTTCTTTGAGTACTAAATCCATTCAACTACTACTGGGTCGCGTCGGCTGCAGCAGCTGTCCGAATTTTTGAAAACCCTCCAGAAAACGGAAAATTGCTTTCATCTGAGAACAAATTCCGATTTCGAAAGGACAAAAACGGCGGAATAAAGAAAATTCCGAGGTAAACATTTGAGGCATCTTTTGCATCTAACTGCGAATTTCTATAAGCTGGATATACTTTGTACATCAAAAAGCATGATCGTAAATTGGAGGTTTTACTTTATCGCTTTCTCGTGAAATCTTAACAACTACATATATCATGCCTTCGAACTGAACGCAGCCCACCTGTATCTCTATCGTCATGAAGTTTCTCGAGCGGACGCCAGCAACGTCTTCATTCGTCTCTGTCGAGTTATAGTAGGATGCTATAAAGGATCCTCCTCTTCACAGGGATGCGGAGACTGCTCAGAGCTTCATATCGTTCATTAGTGGCTTTTATGAAGTAGTCTTACCAACTGGTGTTCCCTTGACATCCCACGGAGTGCAGTCGGTGACGGCTCTCGTCAATGTGTCCTCGAAACGAATTCGTCGGCCCACCTAATCATCGATAACTTGGTCCACGCGACAGCGTCTCTGATCTTCGAACGTCGGCGAAGCTCTGGAAACCTTCTCTCACTTGGGTGAGTGGTGCCACTCCGAGCAACGTCCTCTTCCTGATCGCGTGTTCGTCCTTCTTTCGTATGGTCCAGGTCTCTGATGCATATGTTAGGGCAGGAAGAATAGTGAAATCCAAAACGTTTCACTAGAGTAGGACGTTCTTCGTCTTCCTCACTACTTCTTCTATGAACTTTAACTGTGATGCTTCGTCTCGATTTGTCAAAAATCATGCCAATATTTATTTATTTATTTATTTTTAACGACTATTTATAACAGTTGTGTAAAAAAGCCCATGAAGCATGCACTGTCAAACAACAAGTGTCACTTGAAGGCAGCAGGAACAATAGACCTTAATTAACAAAATTAGTTAAAAAGGAAAACACAGCCAGAACTTTAGGAGAGCCTTGTTAAGCCAGGAACAAATATCTGACTATTCGCAAGAATATTGGCCTCACCACAAAACGAAAAAGTCACATCTGGAAAGAAAGAAAGAGAAGTGGCAGAAACAGAAACACGCCTGTTCCAACAGCGTTATTCTTTAAAAACTAATACATTTTGCCTGACTGACTGAGCACCTACACGGAGTTATACAGATGTTTATTGGCTAAGGTTTCGGCTGTATCACATTCATCAGAACATGAAAGGAAGGTTCAAGTCAAATTTAATTTTTGATGCATGCCAAGGACCAAGCTAGACCGGAAGGAAGAGAGCCTCTATATAACACGGGAGCTCAAGCCCTACATCAGGTTGGCATTCTGGTTTAGGCGCCTGTGTCTCGACAACGGCCCTGCTACCGACCGTCTGACACGTCTTCCTTCTTCCTGCAAAGTGAGGGTCACGATCTCTCTATTGGCTACGTGATCGGAAGGTTGCCTTGAATTTCTAAGGTTGAGGCAACGTCTGACGCGGTAGCCACATTTTGACTTGATCCTTCCTTTCAGACTCTGAAGAAGGCGATACCGCCGAAACGTTTGCCAATAAAGATCTGTATAACCTCGTGTGGAGCTCAGTCAAACCAGCGCAACAAGGTCTTCGATGCCGGGGTGATGAGAGTCGTGCATGGTGAATAACACTTTTCTTTCAGACGCTTTCATTTCGGTGAATATGCATATAAGCGAGTTGTTTCAAGCAGACAGGATTCCATCTGTTCACCAAGTCGAATTCAAGAATTCTACAACACCATACAAATTTTTATGGCTGCCGAATACCTGCAAATGCAACAAACCGTACGTAAGTATTATTTTACAAAGTTGACATTGGAGCAATTGGAAGGCAAAACAAAGCAAAACTCGAACAGAAGCGCCTTCTATCTGTTTTTTGGAAATTGGTGAGATTTCCTTCCTACTGTTCTTAAAGAGAAAGCTGCAGATATGGTCCAATATACGCACAAATGAGAGTTATCCTTGAACAGGCTTGTAATTTTTTAAAGCAATACAATTCGAAATCACCTCTGCGGCGAGATGTGGACAGCAATGAAAGCGAGCCTTTCATGCATAGGTCACGTGCAGATTGACAAACACAGCAACGAATTCTCTTCATCGCCTTCAACCTTCTTTGATCTCTTCGCAGCCTCTCCTAGAAACATTCATTCTCTTCAAACCGACCACGAACACTCGTCTCATTTGGGTCGTCCCACCAGGGGTGTGCGTTAACGATAAACGATTTACCGATTTACCGGCATTTTCCGTTAGAAGATTTTAACGAAATTTAACGACGAAAGTTTTCCTTAAATTGCACTAACGGCATTTTACACACCATTTTTTTAAAGTTTACTTCTCCCTCATGTAAATGCACTTTGGACGATTTTTTGGATGAGCTTTCGCAGAGTCGTTGCGATACCGAGGTAGTCTTCTACTTACTAGGAGATAGGCAATCGATATCGTCCTCATATTTCGAGAATTGCTGGCATTTTTCTTGCTCCTTTAACAATTTATTTGCGTGCGCCCCCACTTTTCTCTGCCGAAGTTTCGCGATTTTGACTTTTTAGTTCATTTCTCGCGTTAGTGCTACGTACTGGTTCTTCATGCTTACCAACCAGTAAATTTTTTTCACGTCCTTTTGTGATATTTGTTGCATAGGTGGGGTTGAAAAGGCATAGAAAATGTGATGAAGACGTTACGAAACATTCGTAAACTGTTAGGGCCAGGCTGCTGGTACTGTCACTGCTTCGCTTCCGTTGAATTTCATACCGCGCATGTCAGCGATTCTGCTTATCCTTTTCGTCCTCTTCGAGAGCTCTCTTGGCAGTTACTTTTGAGAGAAGCACAGTCAGTATACACTTGCGCGTGCTCCTTATATAAATTTCCTTGGAATACAGAAGAGAAAGAGGTTAACATAAATCTACGATTCTCTGCCTCTTTCTGACAAAAGGAACCATTCTGAGTTCACAGAGAGATCTATGGACTTTCTATGAACTGGTCTTCGTAAATATCTTCCGAAGACGAACTGCTTCAAAGAATTGATGATCACTCCCTGATCTGAGTTCTTCATTAAGAGACTCTGTAATTTTCAAAACAATTATAGTAGTATAAAATAATCTTGAGCTGTAAAAGTCGACTTAGCGAGCAATTTCTATAAAAATGTTATCAGAGGAAATTAAAAACGACTTGTTACGGTGCATAGCACTTTAGACCTCCCTTTAGCTTGTGGAAAGACACTGGACGACTTTCCACAAGCTAAACGAACTAAGTAGGTAAGAAATTTGTTACTCTACAAGTCTTGTTGTTACTGTTTGGTTTTAGAATCTTGACGGTTTTTCTCGTTTAGCAATTTTATTGATGATAGATGGACTGTTGCTGTTTGTTGTGAAGACGAAGACATAGTCATGCGTCAATTGCCATGGAGTCGAAAAAGGAAAAGATCTGGCTTTTTATGTACTAAAATACAGCCAAACTTACTGCAGCTAAGAAAAATTTTATTTAACGAATTTACTAATTTTAACGCAAAGCTTTTTCGTTAAAAAATTGTCGTTAAAAATTTACCGAAAAAAAATTTTACGCACACTCCTGGCCCCCACATATCGAGGTCCAATTCACGACTACTTTAGGTAGTCGACGCCTCGGCATACGGAATCTTTTCCATTCGAAGTCGGCTTCTAGTTGCAAATATAAAAGTCGTGAATTGGACCTCGATATGTGGGGGGCCAGGAGTGTGCGTAAAAATTTTTTCGGTAAATTTTTAACGACAATTTTTTAACGAAAAAGCTTTGCGTTAAAATTGGTAAATTCGTTAAATAAAATTTTTCTTAGCTGCAGTAAGTTTGGCTGTATTTTAGTACGTAAAAAGCATTTCTAACATGGATGGAGGGGCAATTGCCCCATTGACATTACGATCAGGTGGGAGAAATCATAAAAAAAATTGTAACAACGGCAATCTTCACCAACATGAAAATTAGGGAAATCAAAGTGAAATGAATGAAATGCCTCTGTTGTTGCGAGAAATCTTGTGCGAGGCAGGTTCAACACGCCAATCGCTTTAACGAAGGGGTTCTGCCTTCCTCGGTTGGAGTACAGGAAATCAAAGGGGCATCAAAGAGTTCTGATGCCTATGCGCGAAAAAATGAAAACATGTGGAGGCAGTTAGTGACCAGTTTGCCGCTATATCTTCGAGGTTCTTTACTATTTCATGCAAGACATGGTAGCACCAAATTTCGTGGAACTTCCAAATTCAAAACACACTGTAGTTTGGCGTGCTGTTAGTATTACAAAATTGATTTGTTGTTCCACCATGAAGCAAGTATCCTTCAGAAAATTGTCATTCGCCATAGTTATTTTGTCGACCGCTGAGCGCTTTGAAACAAGGAACACCATCCGTCAGTCTTGGCTATCTCCTAGAAATTCGACTGCTGCATTGGTACGTATAGGACTACTCGATTTTTTTATTTGAGCTACGTGACAACTCCGCACAGCAGGTCATCTTTCGATTTTTAGACGAATCGAGTGAGCGCTTTCTTCCTCGTCGGCCAGCCAACATCAGAAAGCATTTGGAGGAAGTTAGAGGAAGAGCAGAAGATGCATCACGATTTAATAGTGACAGACTTTAAAGAAGTCTATGGTGGTCTGGTCATTAAGGTATGACGCTTCCTTGATGCTTTTTCAAGTTCGCATTGCATAGCACGGATCACATTCCAATTTTGAAGGTGAATATTCTGATCCAATTTTACCTCAAATATTGTTCTAATGCGAAATTTCTCCTGAAACTCGACGACGACATGGTTGTGCATTTGGATCGAATGTTGACATTTTCGTCGCAGTCTCGGCATGGCGAGAACACAGTTTCTGGGATCGTCTGGGACGATTCGCGACCATTCCGCCATCCAAATCACAAGTGGTAAGTCATATGCAGAAAAAGAGTACATTTAGCGGTTAACGATTTTCCGGTCTTACAACTTAACGGTATTTCTCATTGAAACAACTACTTAACAACGGATTTCTTCAACAATTTAAGGAGTTGTTAATAGGTTGCTTGCAAGTTGCGCTGCATAGCTTGCAAAGCAGTCCAAAAGTTACTCATGTCGTTGTCAATCCATCCCACTAAATTTAGGATCATGTGAAGCTAGATTTCTCGGAAAAACCACTATTAAATAGAAAACGCCACTAAAAACAATTGAAGTTAAGACGAAATGGTGCGCTCTTGAAATTCTGGGGAAGTCCCTCACGGCACTATGCCTCCTCTCATGCTTCATTGACCCTCTTCTGAACTTGCTTGAGAACCCCTTGTCCAGCCAAAGGCAGCTACTGCAGTCTCTGGGAAGGTTACGAGAGCTGTGGAGTCTAAATCGATTTATTCCATTTTCACATCAATCTGTACGCTTCTGAGAAACTGAGCGCCTTTCAACTCGAAGTGGTTGTCATCTGTATTGATTGATCTAGGAAGGTTAAAGCAAATTTTCGACGTTAAAATTTGCTGTGAGTTTCTTTCAACATTCAACATTTATAAGACAACAGGGTGTATGAAATGGTAGGAAATTTTAGTTTTTTTTTAATGAAAGTTAAAAAAATTAAGCCGATTTAAGCCCGTTTCAAGGTGCAAGAGAGCAACAGTTTTACAGTGTATTGCAACAGGAGATCGCGTCATGCACTCGTTCGCGATTTCCGTATGATTAATAGTGTAAATGCTGACCACATGAAGCTGCGAAGCGGGGATGTTTTCGTGTTTTACGATTTTTTCTGATTAAACGTTGACTGGTGCATAACTTTAACGCCATAAAATGAAAGCCGCACCGAGCGAGTGCACTGCGCGACCCAACTTGAAGCACACTGGAAATTTTTTTTTTTAAATAAGACTAACATAAGTCCACTTTTTAGCTGAGAGAACGAAGAATTTAGCGACAATTCAAAAATTGTATTCACTTCCTGTGTCAAGCGAATTATAAATTTTCAAAAGAAGTCATAGCTAATCAATTGAGTCGAAAATGCATCTTGACTTTTATAAAGAGGGCCTAGTTTGGTTTCAAAGGCATTCAGTTTCTTTGAAGTTGAAACTAGTATATGAAAAACTTCCACTGATTTTTTTCGTTTGGAGTGGTAGTTCGCAGCAATTTTAAAATTTCGTTAAAAAATTGACGCCTAACTTTTCAAATACTAGTGATATGGAGCCTAAAACTACAACAGAATTTGGTCATCATTTCAAATAGAGATACCAGCCCTCAAACTGTGAATGCAGAACTGCATGAAATCTGTGAATGCTTCCAATGCTGCTATAAGCTAACCCTATGGATGTAGTACATCATATGTATCTTCCTTTGCTGAGCTCACAAACTCGACTTTCGTAAAAATTGTTGAGCTTCTTTCTCTCAGTCAAGAGATAATTTTCTGCATTTCTGCATTGCTTCAGCAGATGCTGGTCATGAGAATGATATGCTTGCTTTTTAACTACAGCCTCCTTTCTCACTTTCTGCACTTATCTCCCCACCAGTCGTTCAGCGGCCTAGCGGCCGCCTACAACTGGTTGGGGGCGCCATGGCCGCTACGGCTTTCCTATTCTTCCCTAGGCCTTCTGACCTTTATGTTAATCGAGATGTATCGATTGGTCGACTCCAGATTCGTGTTAAGCGACCTTGATTACCCTCGGGGCGGACTTCCGTGCCGTCCGAACGACATCCACAAAGATCGATAATATCGATCGATATCGATTGGTCGACTCCAGATTCGTGTTCAGCGACCTTGATTACCCCCGGGGCTGACGTTTCGTGCCGTTCGAACGACATTCACAAAAATCGATAATATCGATCGATATCGATTGGTCGACTTAAGATTCGTGTTCAGCGACCTCGACTACCTCCAGGGCTGAAGTTGAGTGCCGCTTGAAAGACATCCACAAAAAATCGATAATATCGATCGATATCGATTGGTCGACTCCAGATTCGTGTTCAGCGACCTTGATTACCCCCGGGGCGGAAGTTTCGTGCCGTCCGAACGACTTCCACAAAAAATCGATAATATCGATCGATATCGATTGGTCGACTCCAGATTCGTGTTCAGCGACCTTGATTACCCCGGGGCTGACGTTTCGTGGCGTACGAACGACATCCACGAAAAAATCGATAATATCGATCGATATCGACCGTCCGAACGACATCCACAACGATCGATAATATCGATCGATATCGATTGATCGACTCCAGATTCGTGTTCAGCGACCTTGATTGCACCCGGGGCTAAAGTTGCGTGCCGTTCGAACGACATCCACAAAAAATCGATAATATCGATCGATATTGATTGCCTCCAGAACCCCTCCCGTCGATGACCATCTAAATGCCCAGGCACGGTTGCCGACGTGTTCGGCACGTCTGCGGCTCGCCATGCACGGTTGCCGACGTGTTCGGCTGCCGTGCCCCAGCTCAAGTGTGACGGACGGACAGTGTGACACACGCACACACGCACGCACACACACACACAACACAGACACGCACACTTGCTGCTTTATATATAGTAGGATTCCCTTTTTCCCCATATCTGCTTATCATTATTTTCTTTCGCACGATGCGCCTTGTGCAATGCCGTTTTCCGTAGCACTTTTGTTAGCCATTTGTTCTCCTGTAGTTGCACTGCCACGAATAGATGAAAACGCAATTGAACATGCTGACCCCAAGACGAATAGAGGTAGACGATGAAGAAGAAGAGGAAGTTCGACGACAAATCAAGCTGCAGCTGCTCTTATCACTGCTGAGGCAATGTGCAACTGTCTCGTATTCTATCTTCATAGGGAAAGAGAAACCGTCTTTCTTCTGCTTCCAGTATTATGTTGAACAACAAAGGTAAAGGTGGCTCGAAAGCGGCGGTACGAACCCCACACAGAATGACAAAGAAGATGGACATTACAGTGGGGTTACATCAAGGGTCGGCTCTGAGTCCGTTCCTCTTCGTGCTGACGCTTGACTGCATAGTGAAACACCTGGAGGAAGGCCCTCTCAGGACCATCCTCTATGCGGACGATATCGCTCTAGTAGCCGACAGCCGGGAGGAGCTGGAGCAGAAGGTACAGCTGTGGCAAGTAGCCCTCGCGGATAACGGCCTGCGGCTGAACGTGAAGAAGACCAAGCTTATCAGCTCTGAGCAGTGCACTAGACCGATCCTAGACTGCCAAGGGGTGGCGATCGAGAAGACGAAAGAATTCCGCCACCTCGGAAGTGACCTATCTGAGGAAGGAAGTGTGGAGCAGGCGGTCAGTGGAAGGATAAATGCAGCATGGCTTAAATGGGGGGAGTCTACAGGAATCTTCTGCAACCGTAGGTGCTCCAGGACACTCGAAGGCAAGCTATATAGAACAGTAGTGAGGCCTGCTCTCCTTTACGGCAGTGAGTGCTGGGCCCTATGTAAAGCGCAAGAGCGGCAGCTGCACGTAGCAGAAATGAGGATGCTCAGGTGGGCTTGAGGATGGACCCGTCGGGACAGAGTGCGAAATGATGATGTTATGGCAGTGATGAAGACAGCCCCGATCCGGCTGAAGATGAGGGAGCAGCGCCTGAGGTGGTACGGGCACATCCTTAGAAGACCAGAGGATCACCCCATCAGGTTGGTCCTAAATTTCGAAGCACCCGGAAGGCGTCCGAGAGGAGCCCCAAGGAAAAGGTGGAAGGACGTCATCAAGAGAGATCTCGCCCACGCCAGACGACGCCCTTATTCGGATGAGGTGGCGAAGGATCATAAGAACAGCGGACCCTGCGACTGCACTGGACTAAACGCTCAGGAGAAGAAGAAGAAGAACAAAGGTAAAGATGAGGGAGACGGAGCTCAATCCCTCTTCTGGATGACGTTGTTCGTCCTGAAAGCCGTTGTCTGGTGTGTTTCATTTCATATGAAGTTCCAATTCGAAGCAGTAAAGTACGCCTACCGACATTTACTCCGACACATTTTTTCAACTGGCCTAAAGGATCAAAAGAGTTTTTAGAGCTTGTTGTGGGAAAGCTCATCGTCGGCGAGCTGACAACATCAATGTTCTAGCTATTAGGTTGTCCGGAAAGTTCTCAGCGTTTTGTGTTACTATTTTTCATCCGTCTATTATTAAGCAAAAATGCAACTTCCATCGCGCATTAATGCTATCTCCTGTACAGAATTTTTTACTCTATCTGGCTAAATAATTTATGTTTCAGCCTTGTTTTATATATCTGTTCTTAAAGGGCTTAGTGAAGTCTGTCGAAGGAGCAATTCTGAACGATATTTAATTTCAACTTGAAATTGTGACGATCCGCAGCCGAGACAGCTCGACAAATCAATCAAGTGTAGGGGCCAATAGCGTTGGAGTGAATTTCGGACCGGCGATTTCAGCATGGAAGATGTCGTCCGTAGCGGTCGACATAGAGTATCAGGTTAAAGGATAGCGACTCCTTACCTGAAGAATGCTACGGAATACCTGTTCCTATGTTCTAGAGTAAAGCTCAGTATGCATCTTTATTAGGGAGGCATACTGTATTGGACTATGAGCAAAGAGGGAAGAAAGGAAGGGAAGAGAGGGCAGGCAAGCCCTCTCGAGGCTGCAGGCGACGGGCGACCTCCCGGTCGGGGCGACGTAGACGTGACTGTCGGTGGCGTAACCCGGTGCCGCTATCTTGCAGCAGGGCGTTGCTATCGGTAGAAGAGCGTCGTCGTCCAGGGTACGGATTGGGTGCAACCCGACATCTCCCTTCCCACAGTAAGCTTGTCCTCGAGCTTAAAAGCATCATCATCGTGTTGTCGGTCGGTTATACTCCGAGATGAAGAAGTGTCAAATATACAGCAAAAGAATATAGGAACTACATAGTAGTTACGCTATAGCTTAAACTATATGGTGAGTTATTGACTGTAAGAAAGAACATGTGAAGTTATGATCTGCGTCTAATTTACCGGACGGCATTCGATGAGACTGAATGAATGGGGTCCGCACAACCATTGAGAACAAGCTCGTCCTCGAGCTTGCCTAGGAGGAAGTGGGTGAGGCAGATAAAGTATCGGAGACGACGTTCAAGTTTTCGTCTCGAAAGATAGGCACGTGGGGTGTGGTGATGAAGAGGGTTGAAGTGAAGATGAAGAGGTTTTAAGTCTTCTGTATTCATTGGTGGAGTTGATGAAGAAGATTACGATAAATTCAGTACCATATTCGGTACTGTACACGATTTAATAGGTGATACATAATTCAGTACCTTATTCGGTGCAGTACACAATTTAATCGGTGATACATAATTCAGTACCTTATTCGGTACAGCACACAATTTAATAGATCAACAATTATTTTGCATAGAACCATGAAATAGATGTGAAATATGATAAAATTAGGGGTGCAAAGTTTAGAAAAATATGAAGCGATCATTGTCATGCACACATGTGCGAGCTAGAGGAATGTGAAAGAGGTGTTATTAATGCAAGATTGAGACTAAATTACGTTATTACATCATTAATATAGTTAGAATTCAATTGCATTTTCAAGAGAAAAATTATGGCACATGTTATGGAATAAACTTATTCAAATTTACTTGTTGCAGGCTTTATAAAAACGATTTGTCAAGTGTCATCCTTAGGATTTTAAAACTAGTTCGGTTGACACAGGGGCGAGTTTTTGAAAAGAGAGAAAAATTAGCGCGAATTGGAAATTCTTTGAAGCGCCCATTCAAAGAACTTGTTGTTTAATTTTGCGCGAAGCAGCGCAAATGACTTGACGTAAACTCACAATACACTGATCTAGGCACCTTTTGAGGTATAGATCAGTGTCCATAGTCCATAAGTTGTCCTGCTGAAGTATATTTCTTCTATAATCGCGGTGAACGTCGCATGGGTTGTTCCGTGGTGTCCGGTGCTTCTTTTGGGCCTTCCAAAATAGGAGCTGGTGCCGTAGCAGAAGCACTGGCTACCTTGGAACGTGGTGAATATAACGTCAAGTGGTTCATATGCACTGTTTGTCGCTTTTGGCGACCCACAAGATCTTAAATCGTCACATTGGGTCGAACAACTACTTCGACACTGAACGGGCCTTTTCACTGATTGGTTATTTTGGGACGCACAGTGTCGTCTCGCAAAAGTACTAGATCACCAGTGGAAAGCTCCGTTGGGCATACCTTATGAATCGATCGTATCCCGCCTTGTATAGTTTCGTTTTTTCTGCAATTTGGCGTCCTATTGCTATGATGCGGTCTTTTAGACCAGCAGTGAATTGGTCCGCGAAGTTGTCAGTGGCGAATACGAGTGTGGACGGCAAGTTGCGGACGATATCACACCATGTGATCGGGTTCCTTCCATGTATGACGAAGAATGGGCTATATCCTGTAGTTGAACTTTTACTGCAATTATAGGCAAACACAATCGGCTGATGGAAGTCTGACCATAGGTCTCTGGCTTCTGAGCAATATGAAGTTTGGAAGTCATGAACAACCTTAACTATTTGCTCCACCTGACCATTAGCTTTATGGTTATAGCTTGTGGTAAACTTGTTTAAAATACCAAGAGTGTTGTTGATTTTTGCAAAGATATCGCTAGTGTAATTTGAACCCGATCCGAAACTAACTCATTCGGAATGCCGTGCTTGGATATAACATCATTTATTATAGCTTTGACGACTAATTCCGTCATTTGATTGACGCAAGGAGTACAAATTACAAACTTGCTGAAAGCGCATACAGATGTAGATATAAACCTATTTCTGTTTATACATTGAGGAAGAGGTCCGATTATGTCCGTTTGGATACGTTCAAAAGGTCTTTGGGGGATGTGAAAACTTCTCAACTCTTCGTGTGTGTTGTTTCCCGAATTTCCCAAAGGGATTTTGACTTTTTGGCAAAATGGATTTTATTCATACATGTTGTGATATCTATATATAAAGTTGGCCAATAATACTTAAGCCAGTTAGCCTTTTACCGCTGCATAGGTTTTTTCTATTCCTAAGTGAGATCCCATCAATGGATTGTCGTGGTGCGCAGAGATCACGACGTTTTGCATATGTGGGTTAGGAATCATAGTGCAGTCGTACTACACGTTGTAAGTACAGACAGTCAAGAAGAACATGATTTTTATCAATCATCTGAAATTTCTTAGGGGGTTGATTAAATTTTCTCTGAAAAAAATCTTAATTACCTTTCCTATTCAGAATCCTGAGCTTTTCTAATGTCTTCCAAAGTGGGTAATAAGTATTGATGAATGGCGCAAACTTTGTTAATGGGGTAGCGGCTAAGAAAGTCACATAAGTTATTGTGTTTCCCAGCTCGATGTGGTAACATCGAAAGCTTGTATGGAAATCTCGCATTTGGCAAGGCGGCCTACCAGATCTGACCTGTGCATCAGAAATTTGAGGGATGCATGGTTAGTTACTAATGTTATCTTTGCGATAGCTGCGTACGGGTGAAACTGTTTCAGTACAAAACTATGCCTAGCACTTTCAGTTCTATAACTGCGTAATATTTTCTCGTAAGTACTCACGAAGCTACTGTAGTGCCTTTAGTGTTCTGCGTAAGTTGGGAAATTTGTCTGAAACGGGCAGGTATCTGGTAATAGCTGCTCTAACGTAAACGACGTGAGAGCGTCAAAGATGGAAAGACCAAAATTGTGGTCTGGACGAGTACCTGTTTCCGGTGTAAAAAGGTCTTTTCTGCGGTTTGATGTACTTAATATGACATTCCTAGACAGAAGAGCGTTTTACAGTTGCGCAGTTAATGCGGACTGCCCACTGTAACGGCAAGAAATACGAAGCTGTACCACGAAAGGATTTTAAAGCTTGCGCATTCATTAACTAGGGCATCTGAGTGATGCTCGATACTTTATTCAGATAACTGCAAGATCCAGATTTGGTTATAGAAAACCCCAGATATGATTTCGGTCTCGAAAGATTCAACATCTTCGGATGCAAGCTCACATGAAAGCTTTGGGTGCGTTAAAAGCATTTATTGAAATTGCGCGTGAAGTCACCCACGCGGCGAACTTCCAATTGTTTTGCATCAATACGAAAAATGTCTAAACTGGCTGTGGCACCATTGTTTGGGTTGATTTAGCTTTCATAAGCCAGCATTATCTTTTTGAGAAGCACATCTTTTGTGCGAATGTAGATTCTTAGTTAGGTACATCCCGAAATTTTGGCTGGGGCAACATTGCTGGGAAAGGCAGAAAGGGACAACTGTTTATTAGAATTTCTGTATGAATTATATTATTTGATTTTATTGAAAAAATAGAAGCAAATAGAGCTGGTGAAGAGTTTGGACCGTTACAAGGTTAATCGCGTGCTGGCAAAACTATTGCTAGAGAAAGGCTTCGAACTCTCGTTGTGCATTTTCTAGATGCGGGTGGTCCGGTTGCGCTATGCATGTCTGATTTTGTTGCTGTCTAAAGTTTTGGTGACTAGGACAACGAGTATGACTTTTCTGAAATCAAAATCGAGCTTGTGAGTTCTTGCAAAAAATAAAAGGATGGAAAATCATCACCTTAGGTAAATCAACATTATTTTTGAAATGGGTTTGATTGGATAAAATTTGGCTTATGATTCTTGAGCAACCGTTATGGATGAAACTGCTCGATTATGTTACTCAAACGCAAACGCATTGTTTAAACCTCAACTTTAGCAGGGCAAGAAACGGTGTTTACTACATTTTTAAAGGTATGTCAAAGCAGTTTAATACCTTGCTGTCTCTTTGAGAAGGAAGTACGAAAAGTTCTTGTCACGAGGAGGAAAACTGTAAAGGGAGGGTCATTCCGACGCCAGACAACGTAAAATGAGCCCTATTCTGTGAGTCAAGTTTTTTTTTTAAATTAACTTAGATGAGAGATTTTTTTGTAAGGTAATTTAACTTAATGTAATTGTTTTCATTTTTTATAATTTGACAGAATTTGGACATTTCATTAGGATTGACGAAAGAGGTGGTATCCACGTGAGAACTGTTTGCCTTTTATCACTTGTGTGAGGATTGGCTTGTTGTAGAATTACTGAATACTACAAAGAAACGATGCGAAAACACTGAAAATATCAACGTTTATGTTGCTTCATGACAATTTTCTGATTGCAATTTTTTCTGTTTCGGAGATTGTAGAACATCCGAAAGATGCAAATTAATGAAAGTTGCTGCTGAAAAAATATATACTTGCAAGGAGTCAGAGGATTCTCAATTAGCTACGCTCCGTTTAGATGTTCATATAACAAAATTTTGAAAAAATCACTGATTTTACCAGAAAATATCATTCAGAAGCGTGGCTTACTCCGAATTATAGAAAATCTTGATGTGTGAAAGTCTTGGGCAAGTGTTAGTCTGAGACTGTTTATGTTTGACAGGGAGATAATTTTATGTCTTTTGATTGCAAAATTTTTTTTCAGAGGTTCCTATTCTTCCTTAGCTTTACTTTAGTTTCGAAATAGGAATTCAGCGATTTTACCAAAGAATGTCAAATGCATAGCCTACTGAGGAGAGAATTGAGGTGTTTTGTAGAAAATCTCAATGAGAAAGTGTTTGCTAGATGGTAGATTTCTTATTATTTGAGAAAAATAATGTTTTATGAAAAATATTGTTCTAAATTTTTCATTTGAATAATTGCAAAAAATATGCTTAGTCGAGGATTGGAACTCTGGGTTGCACTAAAGTGATATGTCACAGCGTCAGGATGGCTTGCTCTTTTCTTCTTTTCTTTTTAACCTGAAATAAAAGGAAAATATAGAAAAAATCGTGAACCAGCTATTCGTCTATCATTCTTTATTTTTTGTGCAGTTTTACCGCACTTTGCTAATTGTTTTCAAAGAAATGATGCTTCAACAAAAAATTCATTTTCTAGTTAAACTTGAACCATTTGTAAAATGTATTGTATTTGTATTTTCTCCCCTCGATTCCAAATCAAAGTTCATATTTAGTGGTAGGTCACTTGGGCAGTACGCTTTCGAATTGTAAATGAATTATTCCCGGCAGACCTGACATTATCGAGTACATGCAAAAATTGTGTCTGTTGCACGATTCGAACCTACACAGCTTATTCTACATGCCAGAGCTTTTACACTGTGCCACTGAGGCGTTAATTTGTCGATGTCGAAAATTCAGATGCCTTGGAAGCGTGGCAAAAATTATACCCATGGCGGGATTCGAACCTTAGCCGCTTTTCTGCAGTTTATTCATCCCACTGCTCCACCTATGCGTCTTTAACGCTTTACGATATAAAATAAAGTTTTGAATTTATTAAATGTATTCACGGTGTAGTAGGTTTTGCTAAATCGGGCTTGAAATAGCTTTTGATTCATTGGAAAAATATATTTCGAAACAAAGAATGTGATTGAAATGAATTGATTTTAGCTCATAGCAATGACTTTCTAAAATTTTATTTAAAATTTTATTGGGTAAGACGCAGCAAAGCACAAATTGATCAAGAAACTGTTTTATGAATATCGTGTTTTAAACAAAGTTGTAATTTGGCGCTGTGAGAAGCAAAAATTATCGATTTTTCCCCCCGAGCATTTAGTGCACCGGTGTCGCAGTGGTGCGCGTGTGGTCAGAGGGTCGGGTCTTCACCTAGCCAAAAAAATTTCATACTACATTGATAAATATTTTGCCTTACACTCCTGATTAGTAGGTCATAAGTTTGCTTTTAGATTCGGTCTTAATATGCATTTTTTCGATAGACAAAAAATGTGAGTTCGGGGATAAGTCGAAAAATTTCCGCCACCTGTTTGGTTTTTATTTGACTACGCCTTTAGGAAGATCAGTTGCGAATACTTCGTGTGGTGTAAGTGCCACTAGAATTGCACGATCATTTAATTTAAGATGTCTGTTAAACAAATTTATTGGTTCCTTTTTTATTTAGGGCCATGGGGCATTTCCTAGTGGTTCCTCATAGTCTATGAATAAAAGTTGCTGAGGTCTGTGTTCTGCACTGCTTGCTTCCTTCCCTTATTTAGATAAGATACTGGACTGCTCCCATGAAAATTGAGAGCCTAAGTTATTCATAGGACAAAGGCAAAAATTTATGTGTTATCCGGGATTCGAACCTTCGAGTCCCTCTTGTTGCCGCGAACGAGGCCCACTGCGCCATATAGACATATATGTGTTTTTCAAGTGCCCTGACGGTAATTTTCGGCGTGTGATTCGAACCTCTCAGCTGCCCCTCTTCGCACTGCGCCATGAGGGTCGCACTATCCGTCTGGGGTCGATCTCTGACGATTTGATGACTTTTTTCATTTAACTAGTGATTTGTTTGACGAATTTCCCCAGCTTTCTCTCTCGACTTTCCCTGATGGTTCTCCTCCCTTGTACCCTCTTCACAGGGTTACCTGGGACACTAAAAGCTGAAAAATCCGAAATTGGTAGGAACAGTGCTTCAAAGAGTTGATTTTCTGGACAAAAGAAGTATTTTTTGTTTGAGGAATCCTAAAGAACTATGTATGTGTTGGGGTGAAGAGAGAACGTAGGGATTTGGTTGGAGAAATCGGTGGCGGCGTATCTGCTGTGAGAAGTCGCCCAGATTTTGATTTTTTCAACGGTTTTGATTTTAGTGCCCTATGGTTCAGTGCGAGCAGGCGAGTCTTATCTAGATCGGTTGGGGGTTGGGATCCCCTCTAAGGCAAAAGTTTTGCATCGATTCCTACGACTTCTTTCAACGATTAGAAGCTGAATTTAGAACCTTTTTGAGTGGGTAAGTCCTCTGATTTTAAAGATCTAAAATGTCTGAAAATTGAATTTTTTTAAAATCTTTTTTTCAAAATTTAAAATGTCGGAAAATTTGAAAATTTGAGAATTAAAAAATCTGCTTTTAAGACTTTGAAATGTCTGAAAATTTGAAAATAAAAAATCTGCTTTTAAAAAATTAAAATGCCCGAAAAGTTTAAAATTTTAAAGATCCGCTCTTTCAAAATTTAAAATGTCCGACAATTTAAAAATTAAGAAATCTGTTTTTAAAAATTTAAAAAAAATGTTGCCTGAGTTTTGAAATTAAAAATTTCCGAAAATTTTGAAAATTTGAATAAAAATTAAATGCTTTAAGAAAAAATTTAAAAACTTAAACTTAAAAATTTAAAGATCTAAATTTGAAAATTTTTAAACATTTGAAAATAGCTCAGAAACTTTTTTTTTTAAAAACAATTTTTGTAATTTAAACTTCGGCGCTTTACCTGGTCTTGGATCTGTAATAATTTGAGAAAGGGAAACAGCAGTGCTGCGGAGTGCTATGTCGCTCCTTTGTTCAGAACCATGCTGGCCTCTGCTCAGGACCATGGGGTCCTCCGACCCTGGTCCCTCTGTGTAATAAAGATAATGCATAACGAATGTTGTTCTGTGATTCAGTGTTATCTCCGTGGGGGTCTTCTTGCGTGCTTCTGCTGCCGCAATCTCTAAGCGGTGGGTGGTAAGTGAGTCATGTGTGCCCACCACAGTCGTCGGACAGTGCTATCTCACGGAGCATGGCCTGCGGACTGCTAGCGAGTCACAACAGCATAGTGGGATAGCGCAATCTACCCGGTTTTTTTTTTGTTTGCCAAGGCCTTTGGCGTTATGGTTAATGTCGACGAATGGCGAACGAGTCCTTTCACACTTCGGCAGAAGAAATATATAAATCTAGTAAAATGAAATAAATTTAAATTCTCTGCGTCTCGGCGTCTCGGCGTGTCTCGGAATCTCGGAAAGCGCGGCCAAGGATGCTTAGAAGACATTTAAAAAATAAAAAAAATATGTTGCAAGTCTCGGCGTGTCTCGGCGTCTCGGAATCTCGGCGGTTCTCGGAAGCGCGGCCAAGGATGATTACAAAATTATTTAAAATAATAATAAAAAATGCGCGGCGTTTCGGCGTCTCGGGATCTCGGAATCTCGGCGGTTCTCGGAATCTCGGAATCTCGGCGTCTCGGCGTTTACATTGTAATACTAAAAAATATGGATCCAAAATCCTGTAGATATATTGTTACATTTTAAATGAAAGCCTGAAATGTGGGATCTCGTCGCCTGGACTGATATGTATTAAATAATTGTTAATTTAAATATATTTTTCGATTATTTGTTTTTTTTCACATATTTACATATTAACAGAAAAATATTCCTATGCCTGCAGTGCAATAGAAAGAGTCATCCGACTATGTTAAAATACTCACTCATCCGGTCGTAGACATCGGTCGTCGGGTGCCAGCAGGGTGTGGGGGATAATGAGGGGTAATTAACGATCGCTCAGTTAATCGAAATTGAAACAGAAAAATTAATCTAGAATTTATAGAAATCTCCCCGGGACCTCCATATCAGGTTAAAGGATAGCGACTCCTTACCTGAAGAATGCTACGGAATACCTGTTCCTATGTTCTAGAGTAAAGCTCAGTATGCATCTTTATTAGGGAGGCATACTGTATTGGACTATGAGCAAAGAGGTTGGACGTCAACGAATTCCCTAGGCATTTTCCGTAGGCGAACCCCACCAAAAAAAGTGATGGTATTGTGATCGGCCGTTGGTGTGATCCATTACAACTTTTTGGCACCATGTCAAACGATCACATCAGAGTCCTACTGTAAGGAAATCGACGAAATGCACCGAAAATTGCATCAACTTCAGACAGCATTGGTCAACAGAATAGGCTCCTTTCTTATGAATGCCAGCCTCCACGTTTCACAAATCACTATTTGAAAATTGAACGACTTAAGGGTTGAAGTTCTGTCTCACACGCCATATTCTCCATTCCGCCCGCCAACCGACTACCGCCTTTTCAAACAATTTCAGAACTTCTCGCTGGTAAATCCTTCACCAATCACGATCAGGCCAAAACAGGTTTCGTGGATTTTGTCGAATTTCGACCACCAAATTTTTTCACTTTTTTGTGCTGATTTTGACGTTTTTTTTCGAACAAATCCGGTAAGATATGAGAAAGTTATGGTAGTTCAAAGTGAAGAACCCAAAACGCTGAGAACTTTCCGGACTACCCAATACATCGCTGCAGCAGTCATCGTCAATGCACATAGGCGAAGGTCCTCACAAGTCGTTACTTCATCTTTTCGACGTATAAGCATGGGAAGGTTCACTAGCGCTCTTGTAGTGTGATCGACCTGAGAAAGGGGGGAGGTGATTGCGCTTTGGATTGGGAGAGAGGAACTCTCTAAAAAATACGTCCGTCAACCTTATTGCTTGGCTATTTCTATTTACACGGTAAGACATAGCAATTGTTTATTTATAAACAATTAATACTTGTGAATTCTTTGTATTGATCATCAAAATGTTAATTCCTAGGCGGTATAGAGATTCCTCTATTAATCTTTCGTTAATCTCCTATCATTTATGCTGTCTGTCGTTGATCCTCTATCAGTTGTGCTATGTAGATCTCTTTTTCTCTCTATTTTTTTCACTTACTCCTTGCCAGTTTTCCTCTTCCACTGAGAAGCCTCTGTACGATGACTCATTTCTGTAACCGCAGTTAACGCTATCTGCTGGCTGATCTGTGGCTTGAACTTTCAACATGTTTCTATCTGAAGCTTCATCAAATGCCAACCACGGTCCGCCCTCTCGTTTCCGCATAAATAGGGTTGTGCTCACAAAAGTCAGTTGTCTCAGTTGCTCCGCCGGGCGTCTTCTACATTATGCCTTTTCCGGTTGCCGGTCAATTCGTTGCCCATTTTTGCCTATTTTTTTCGATTTTCCGATGTACTCGATTTTATTAAATGTAAAAACATTAAAAATAAAGTTTAATACCCAAGTTTGAGGTGTGACGAGCCCCGAGAGGCTAGTGACGGTGTGGTTCGAGTTCGGTTCGGTGCAAAACTATAAGACCCGCGTGGCATTGGTATTGGGCAGACGGCAATATAGGCGGGAAGACCTGAACCATGAATCTGGAATCGGGTGCGCTGCACCTCCTTCGACTGTAATCTGGTGGTTAACTTTCGTGCCATGAACCCTTGTGATTCCGAGACGATATCACATTGCTTTCTATTGTGGCTCCTCCAATCATTCAGATAGAATCCGTATTGCCTTAGTATCCAACTTCTCTCTTTTTCTTTGGCATTTTAAGTTGTTGCAAGTCAATGTATACTGTGCAACACAAGGTTTTCAGATGGAGCTTTATTAGACAGGGCCTGAACGTGGTGCGTAAATTTGGCTTGCGCACTACTCCTTTCGGCCTACACCAACGATCACAATAAGAGTCCAATTTGAGGAGACAAACCCACCAGTTCGATCCCTCGCAAGGACTGTTTTGCCAAACTATAAAGGAGAATGAGACACACTATGCATCTCTGAACCCGACCGATCTTCCACAATTCACAAGGGGACACAAAGCGCAGGAATCCGCTCTCAGAATAGAATTTTTACTAGGCCCTCCCTAACGAAGATCTGAAAACGCCTGAAAACATTGTGCGGGACAACATACGTTGATTAACAACAACGTGCTTTGTGTTCCTTTATATTCTATGGGATGAATGGAATCAGCTGTGGATTAAACCCTACTGGCGTTCACTGCTTGTTTTTAGATCGCCACTTTTTTGGGAAAACGCATACGTACAGCATTGCAGTGCATTGTATTTTTCGATGTTTGTTTTACTTCTATCTAGCAACGAGGACGCATATGTCTGTAGAAATGCCCTGGTGAACCGGATCGTGAATATAGTCTCGTTTTCGTGGATTTTTGCGGTGTCAAGGCTAAGAGTTATGACGACCAAGGGTTTTCGGTGAGCAAAGCGTGCTTTTAACTCCGTTGCCATGCTCCGTTCTCTGAGGATGGCGATCATGTCATAACGTTGAGCGGTCAATGACGACTGCAAGTTGGGGCAAGTGTATGCCCAGTTTCTTTTGAACGTGCCAGCAACCATTGCGGCACTACATGCATTATCTCTTATGGCGCACTTTCTTGAATTAACATATAACTGATCTTTTGACAGTTTCACCGCATTTGAAAATTGGAATCACGGAATGATATAAAAATTTAGGTACATTCCTAAAGAACTGTTTCCTGGAGACGTTTACCCGCCTTACTGCGACGGACCATTATATCTTATGGGTAGGGAAGCTGCTCAGAGAATCGTTGAGCAGGCACGTCGACACAACCCTTTCCCGATGGAGGTGAGTTTATTAAAATAGCACTTCGCATGATAATCGTACTGTGACATCGTTTGGGGGAGGGGTGTTGTTAGCCCTAAGCGTAGTCCAATAGCTGTCATTATGCCGATTAACCTCTCCATTCAGCTTGAATGTTGCTTTACCAGTCCGAAGGGTGCGTCATGTAAAATGGGGCTCCTGCTCACATTTTAATCATGCGATCTATAAACTCGCATGTCAGGTGTCTCTCACATGATTGTCAAGTTCTAAACGTTAAGAGAAGCAAAGCATAGGTTAAAGTGGCCAAGTAGGGACAAAATTATATCAGGCACTCGGCCCATGCACAATCAGTCGAGTCTGAAGTGCTAGGTTTCGGATGGGAGCATGGCGCAATCTATTTATTATATGCATGACTATTTGACTATTTGACTATTTGCACGCCACAGTAATTTCGTTACCCTGGGCCTTCATGTGAGTCTCAAGCATTTTCAAATGCATCACTAGCAGAAATGTTAGAACGTTTCAAATACTACTCGCATTTTTAGAACCTGCACTTCCCGCAAGCCATAGTGTGTTTTTAAGTTTTAAGCCCTAAAAGAAAGACAAATCAATCGATACGGCTACTTTGTGAAAAATTATAACATGTATTCAAGCGAAACACAATTAATCGTGTGTGAAATGCAACTTTTCAAACGAGTGCACGGCGCATTCCACGCCGCTCATATGTCTGAAAATTTCTATTTTTTCTGGCTTTTATATGAGCCTTTATCTTCTTTAGTTCCTTTACTGCGTGCAAAGTTATCACCTTTCAAAGAGTGTATACATTTTTTTGAGACACCCTGTATGTGCTCGCGCCAATCGCTTTACTGAGAATGATAGAAACACGAAAACGACCTTTGGAAGGGAAAAACAAGTAACAATGAAATGAATACAACACGAATCAGCAAAACTGATCCTAACAGATGTAGATGGCGATATCCGTTCCACCACGTGGTGCCATTGGAAACTGCTTGCTTTTGGGAGCCGAGCCAAACACGGACATTCGAATGCAGGCGACAGGCCCTAGTGACAGGCCGGCCTACGAACAGCCCATGTCACATCACATGGTGTATGAATAGTCATGTTTTTCGAGATTGTGCTACGGCGTCCGCGGGAGCCGACGAGCACTCGCAGAGCCCGGCGAGTGTGGAAAATATGCGAAGGCCCCTGATGCGAGGACGGCATCGGGGGCAACTGACCTAGTCCGAAAGGCACGTAATGTAAGCAGGACCCGCATAGCAACGCTGAATATGGGTACGTTAACGGGCCGCTCGTGCGAGTTGGTTGAAGCACTGGATCGTAGAAGAGTTGATCTCTGTGCGGTGATGAGGTGGTTCTGCCGCAAGTCAAGAGACATAGGACGTGGCTTGAAGGCCGTTCTACAGGGTGCGCCAAAATTATGGCGACAGCACATGCGCAAGCGTCTGCTTTTTTTCGTGCTTTTATTCTTTTTATTGAGTCAATTAGTTTATGCCTACCTCAGTCAAACATAACAATAAGTCGTTTTTCAAAATAGTGAAACGTTTGTGCCACCGTTCTTAAATCATTGAGCTTTACCGTCAAGGCTTTTCGGCACGCTACATTCACCACCGTCTTGGAGTTCATCAAAGTATTATGAATAGGTTCATCAGACGCTAAGAAGACCTGGGAACCGAGGATGATAGATCCGGACGGGAAAGACGCGTATCTGCGACAACTACGGTCAACATTAGGAAGCTACGTGAACGAATTCGCAGGAAGCCGGCGCTCTCGGTCCGCCGGTTGTAGGGAAAATGGACATCATGGAAACGTCGTTGAGAAGAATCTTCCTTAAACTGAGACTTAAGGCCTACAAGAAGACCCGCGTGCACCCTCCTGGACCTTCAAACAGGAAGGAGTCCCAGCTCACAGAGCAAGAATGCTGCAAGACTGGTGCAAAGGCAACTTTCCGCAATTCATCAGCTTCCACGAGTGGGCAGCCAACTCTCCGGATTTGAATCCGATGGATTACACGGTCTGTCCAGCTCTTAAGCCAAAGCCTGCTGGAAACCTCACCGCCCCGTGGATCCTTTGAAGAAAGGCGTGGGATGAGCTCAACGCGCCTTACTTGCGTGCCGCTGTCGATGCCTTCCCGAAGCGTCTCAAAGTCTATATCGATGCCGATGGAGATATCTTCGAACCTCAATGTTGCGTATAGTTTACAATAGACTGATAAACATTATCGCATCGTTGGTTTCTCGAAAGCACAGCATTTTTTCTCTCGGCGAATTGAATACCTTGTCGCCATAATTTCGGCGCACCCTGTATGTGGAAGGCCCAGGACCACCGGTGGTGTCGGAATAATCGTCTCCGAACGATTTCGTGACTCGATTGTAAGCGTCGAGCGCTTTGACTATCGATTGATGAAGATCGTTGTCGCCGCTATGGAGCGACTCTATCACTTCTTCTCAGCGTATGCTCCGCAGACTGGCTGCTCGGGTCAAGCCAAGGAAGAGTTTTGGAGCCTGCTTGATGAGAAGACAGCAGAGGTACCGCCGAAAGATATCATCATAATCGCTTGCGACCTTAATGGGCACATAGGTGCTACGAAGGACGGGTACAGCTGTCATGGTGGTTTCGGATACGGGTCACGTAGCGCCGATGGTGGGCGTAATCTTGAATATGCGGAATCGCATAATCTCACCATTGTAAACACCGTCTTCCGAAAACGCGACTCCCACCTCCATCTCATGGTACAGTGGGAGCTCCAAGTTTCAGACAGACTTTCTCCTTGTAAAGGATCGCGACCGGAGCATTGTCACAGACGCGAAAAACGTGCAGTATGACACGGTCGCCCCACAGCATCGACCGCTGATCTGCACCCTAAAGATCGCCCCTCCGAGGCTGAAGCAGATCGAGCGATGCGGTGCAGCAAGAATCGAGTGGTGGCGAATGAAATACAAGGATGCAGCTGTGATTCCCCGCATACGGTTGCCGACGGTCACGACTGTCGACGAAAATTGGAAGAGAGCAACCGACGCGATACGCCAAGCTACAAGATTGGAACTCGGCACTACGAAGCGTGGACGACGCAAAGTCGACAAGCAGACATGGCTGTAGACGGACGATGTGAAAGTGAAGGTTTAAGAGAAGAAATCGCTGTATCATGTGTTTCTCGGCGAGAAAACAGCCGACAACTGGCAGAAGTATCAGAATGCGAAGAAAGCTGCAAAGAAAGCCGTGGCTGTTGCGAAAGCCATTCATTAATGTCATGTCAATGAAAAGCTCGTGTCGCGCGATGGTGAGCGGTATTTATACCGACTTGCTAAGAGCCGCCATCGCCAAAGCGAGGATATTGAAGTGTTCTTTGGCATCAATTATGAGAGCGGTCATCTTCTGACAGACCGCAAAAAGGCGCTGAAGCGATGGCGTGATTACTTTGAGGAAATTTCCACTATGGAATTTCCTCACCCGGCCATCCCTTTTGTGGGTTCTGATCGAGGTCCCATTCACAACTCACCGTGTAGAAAACAGAAGCGGCTCTGAAGAAGATGAAGCCATGCAAGGCGACAGGACCGGATGATCTGGCAGCCGATGTTTGGAAGTCGAAGCTCTGGTACCCTGCTGAGTGGTTGGCTGAGCAGGTAGTTAAGGAGAGGAAAGTACCGGAGTGTTGACACAACAGTACGACGATTCTGATTTGGAAGAAGAAAGGCAGCCTGCAGACTACTCCAATTACCGTCCGATACGCTTGCTTTCGCACAGCATGAAGATCTTCGAGCGAGTCCTCGACAGACGAATTCATGAAATCGTCAAGCTCTCCAACAATCAGTGCGGTTTTGTGTCTGGTTGTGGAACCTTTATGCTATACACGCCGACTCCTGGTGGAGAAACATCGCGAGAAACAGAAGCCGGTGCACATAGCCTTTCTCGACTTGGAGAAGGCTTTCGACCGCGTACCGCGTGAGGTTATATGGTACGCCTTACGACAACACAACGTACCTGAGGAACTCATAGAGTGGGTGCGGATGCTCTACTCTCACCCAAAGAGTCGTGTGCAAGCTGCAGCAGGAACCTCCACACGGGGTTTCCTATCTCTGTTGGGGTGCACCAAGGATCTGCGCTTTACACACTCCTCTTTGTTGTCGTCATGGATGCCGTTACGCGCAGTCTTCAGAAGCCTGTCCCATGGACATTGCTCTATGCTGATGAGTTAATGCCCGCTTGCGAAGACAAAGATGATCTCGAGCGGCAGGTGCAAGCTTGGTGCGACCGCTGGCGATGTTTGGACTCAAATTGAACGTCAAGAAGACCGAGTACCTAACGACTGACGTAAACGAGTCCGGCTCCATTAAGATTAACGGTACTGAGCTTGCACGCACTTCGGTGTTTAAATACCTGGGATCAGCAATAGGGTCTGACGGCGGTCTGATGGTTGAAGTGAACTCACGCGTGAGTGCAGCTTTGTCCAAGTGGCGTTCGCTGATTGGCGTGCTCTGCGATAGGAAGATACCAGAGCACCTGAGGATCTACAGAGCAGTCGTCCGGCCGGTAGCGATGAGCGGCGCTGAATGTTGGCCTGCCAATAAGGAAGTTGAAACGCGCCTCAGCGTCATGGAGACAAAGATGCTGCGCTGGATGGCTGGAGTCACGCGCCTGGACCGCATCCGAAACGAAGCTATTCGGCAGAAGTTCGATGTCGCGCCGATAGCGGACAAGATGAGCGAAGCTCGCTTACGATGGTACGGTCACGTTCTGCGTGGGAAAGAAGACAGCGTCCGTAAGATAGGCCTTGGATTGGAAGTGTCAGGAAAGCGGCCCAGAGGACGCTCGAAGCGACGTTGGTCCGATACGTTACATATTGACATGAGTGTAACTGGCGTCCACCCTGATGAAGCGCAGGATCGAGAAAGGTGGCCTAACGACACCAGAAGAGCGGATCCCGCTATTTTGCAGGACAAACGCTGAAGAAGAAGATAAAGAAGAAGAAGAAGATCAGAAGGGCGCGTGTAGCGCAGTCGGAGGAGGCGCGACTGTCGCGTGCACCCGATACCAGGTTCCTGGTTCGGATTTCCCGCCCAGGCCAACCAAGCCTTCCATCCCTCCCGGGTCGGTGAGTTGGTACCAGACTTGTCTGGGAAGGATAGAGCGCTGACTTGTTCATCGGCTGGCCACCGCAAGTCATCGAATACGCATTCATGTCGCCTCCACGACATCCCGTAGAAGTAGAATGCGCTGGCGCATCCCAGAAGGGATTGAGTAACGCCGTCCTTTATCCTTTATCCTTATCCTTATCGCTCATCATGATTTTATTTGAAGCGCTCTTTGAATCAATAACGGAGTCGTAGCTGAAGTCCTCACTTGTCATGAAATAAATTTTTCTTTTACCAGAGGATGTCAACTTTAGGAAGAGAAATTGTTCTCTATAAGACAACAAGCTCTGATTAAGTATACTGTGGAAAGCCGAAGCTTCGACAAGACGTCATTGCCGGTCCCAAGCCCGGATGAGAAAGGAGGAGGGTTGGACGACGGGCTAGCAACCCGTCTCCGTAAAATCTTTTTAAATAGCTACAGAAACGATGAAAACTTCTGTTGAAACTGAAACTGAAATGCCGGATGCTAGCTTTATGACGGTTCCCCCGATACTAGCGACGGTTTTTTCACCTAAAACAACAACTCGTTTTGGTAGTTGGAATGTTCGCACTCTGTTTCAAATAGGAAGACTCGCTCAGCTACTGCGGGAATTCGACGGCTACCGCCTTGATATACTCGGAGTTAGCGAGATGCGATGGACTGGGAATGATCGAATCATCAGCTCTGGAAAGTCCATAATATTCTCGGGCGGCTCGTTGCACACAAATGGAGTGGGCTTCGTACTGAGTCAACGTGCCAGTAATGCTCTCGTCAGTTGGAAACCAGTCAATGACCGGATCATAAGCGCACGCTTCCGGACAAAGCCCATCAGAGTCACGATGATACAAGTGTATGCAATGACTGAAGATTCTGAGGATGCGAAAAAGGACGAATTCTACGAATGCCTACAGCAAACGATAGATGAAACGCCTCGACGCGACTTGAAGATTGTAGGCCTATGTCATACCACCGCTCACCCCGAGCGAAGCCTAATGATAAGCTCCCATATCGATCGCGCGAAGCGATTAGTCGATAAGGGAGCCTATCATTGGGCTTCGCTCGGGGTGAGCGATGGTATGACATAGGCCTAATGGGTGACTTCAATGGCAAACTAGGCGGTGATCAGGCAGGGCTGGAAAAAGTTGTAGGACCGTTTACGTCAGCTAGCGATACAAATGAAAATGGAAGTCGACTCATCACCTTTTGCAGCTACAACAATCTCTGCATTGGCAACACTTATTTCCAACACCGTCGGATACACAAAGCTACGTGGTCGTTGCCGGATGGAGGAACGG
This sequence comes from Heligmosomoides polygyrus bakeri, assembly GCA_947359475.1. Taxonomy (NCBI): domain Eukaryota; kingdom Metazoa; phylum Nematoda; class Chromadorea; order Rhabditida; family Heligmosomidae; genus Heligmosomoides; species Heligmosomoides polygyrus. The sequence goes on from OX375868.1 coordinate 35,427,500, forward strand.
TAAACGAGATTGACTTCCTTTGTATCAGCAACAGGTGGAGAACATCCTTACTAGATACACGAGCATATCGCGGTGCAGATGTAGGATCCGATCACTACTTGGTTAGAGCAAGCATGAGACTGAAACTCAAGCAACAGAAACGACATTGCATTGCACGTCCCTTTGACATAGCTCGACTAAAAGATCCCGTCATCTCGACAAACTTCTCCATTAAGCAGCAAAACCGATTCCGCTTGCTAGAAGAGGTCGGCAACTGCACAGAGGCTGAAGTGCAATGGAATATCATAAAGGAAGCTACTCGTGCTTGTGCTGAAGAAAACATCGGGAGAAGGAGAGGCACTCGTAAAGAACAGTGGATAAGGCACGAACCGTGGGATCTAATAGACCAGCGGAAACGTACGAAGCAACAAAAGGACCGATCTAACTTGAGCGATGCAGTTAAATGGGAGTATTGCCGGAAGTACGCTGAACTCGATCGGTTAGTCAAACGATCATGTCGAGCCGATAAAAAAAATTGGCTGACACAAAAAGGTGTTGAAGCACAAAACGCTGCCGAACGTGGTGACTCGAAAACGCTCTACAGAATCGTGAGAGAGCTAACAGGAACACACAGCAGCTCAAACACACCGATAAAGGATCGAGGCGGCAAGTTGCTCGTCACGGACGAAGAACAGATCGAGAGATGGGTTGCGCACTTCAAAGAAGTCCTGAACCAGCCGGAACCTAGTGATACATATGACTTTCGAGATGAGGAAGAGGAGAGCGTTCTGGAAGTTTACATGGGTGACATAGCATTGGAGGAGACGGATAGAGCAATCAAAAGTCTGAAAGGTGGTAAATCGCCGGGTCTCGATGAAATCTCCGCTGAACTTCTCAAAACAAGAGGCAGAGCAATGATCACTACATTGACGAGGCTATTTAACATATGCTGGCAGCGCTTAGAAGTTCCGGAAGACTGGAAGAGAGGAGTCATCGTCAAAATACCCAAAAAAGGTGACTTATCAGAATGTGGAAACTGGCGAGGAGTTACATTGCTTTCTATACCCGGCAAGGTGTTCTGCTTAATTCTACTAAATCGACTGCGAGCCGCGGTAGATGAAAGACTTCGTGAAGAACAATGTGGATTCCGAGGTGCTAGGTCATGCAGCGAACAGATATTTACCCTACGGAATGTCATCGAGCAATGCATGGAATTTCGGACGCAACTTCTCATCAATTTCGTGGATTTCCGGAAGGCCTTCGATAGTATACACCGTGAATCGCTATGGTCAATTCTCAGGATTTACGGTATGCGGTACTTTTGTGGAAATCTTCAAGAAGCTGCACAAGAATTCCTCCAGTTGCGTCAGAACGAATGCAATACACACGACATTCTTCGAAGTTGTTACCGGAGTGAGACAAGGATGTGTACTCTCCCCTCTTCTGTTCAATGTTGCTCTGGACTTCATTATGAGGAAATCCATGAAAGGTGATGAAACGGGTATTAAATGGAGCAGGACACACCGGTTAACAGACCTCGATTTCGCAGACGATGTAGCCATTATAGCCGAGAACAACGGTTTACTGCAGCAGGCAACCACAAACCTCGCGAACGAAGCCAATTAAATTGGACTACGATTAAACCCGGACAAATCGAAAGTGATGAGCAAAGGAAGAACAGATATGAACGTAGATATCAACGTTGAGGCATCACAGCATGAAAGTGTCCAGAAGTTCACATATCTTGGAAGTACCGTGTCACGTGACGGTAATGTGAAATCAGAAATACTAACGAGGATTGTGAAGGCTTCATCTGTGTTTCGGAAGCTTGGCCCAACCTGGAGCTTATCGTCAATCGCGTCGAAGATAAAGCTGCGGCTTTACCACTTGTAGTCCCGATTGTTGCCTACGCGAGTAAAACATGGGCCATGTCCCTGAAGTGCACCAAAAAGCTAAACGCCTTCCACCAGAGATGTCTTCGACGGATATTGAAAGTGCGATATACAGACCGTGTGACTAACTGTGAAGTCCTAAACCGGAGCGGTTCAAGTAGTCTTTCTGCATTAATCGCACAAAGACGTCTACGCCTCGCAGGACACCTAATGCGAATGCCTGAGTACCGATGTCCTCGAGTAGCCATGTGTTGGATTCCTGAAGGTGGTAGCAGAGCGCGCGGTCATCCGAGAAAAACATGGAGGCGAACATTCGCAAGGGACCTTCAACTACTAAATATTTCCAGAGACGAAGGTGAAGAGTTGGCACAAGACAGGTATCAATGGAGAAGTCTCGTCGCCCGATATGCTCAACAGCATGGGAGGAACTAAGTCTAAGTAAGTAAGGAAAGCCGAAGTTTACTGTTACCAATTCTAAAAGGGGGTCATATTCAAAATCATGGTTTGTCACGACAATGAAATTTTTCCATCTGAAGCACACGACCTACAGGGTGGCTGAAAAGTTCTGGCAATTTTCAAAGTATTTCAGCAGTAGTCGAAAAAACTACATAAACGAAACAGATTTGCAAGCAAAAATAATAGCACCTTCACTAGATCAATGACAACAAAATAAGGATAAGGATAAAGGATAAAGGACGGCGTTACTCAATCCCTTCTGGGATGCGCCATCGCATTCTACTTCTACGGGATGTCGTGGAGGCGACATGAATGCGTATTTGGCCATGCAATGACTTGCGGTGGCCAGCCGATGAACAAGTCAGCGCTTTATCCTTCCCAGACAAGTCTGGTACCAATTCACCGACCCCGGAGGGATGGAAGGCTTGGTTGGCCTGGGCGGGAAATCCGAACCAGGAAACTGGTATCGGGTGCACGCGACAGTCGCGCCTCCTCCGACTACGCCACACGCGCCCTGACAACAAAATACAAAAGAAAATTCACAACAAGTGCTCAAAATTTCTCCTTTGGCTTCAGTACATTTTCGCAGTCGCTTTGGGAAGTCGCTGACGATGTTCGTGCACTGATTCGCTGTAATCTCGGATCGCACTAACGCCGCTTTCAGCTGCTCCACAGTGGCGTATCTTGTGGCACAGATCTGCTCCATGATTGACCACACCGAGTAATCCATTGGGCTGAGATCAGGCGGGATGGCCAGATATCCTTGCTCCAAAAGCCTGGGAAGAGCTCCTTGCGAACGGCGATCGTGGATTTGGCGGAATGCGCAGGTGCCCAGTCCTGCTGAAGAGAAAATGCAGTTTCGCAAAAATGGCCTGTCGCCCACGGCTTTAGTACGTCGCGGGGAACATATTGCTGGTAGCTAGCTGCGTTGATTTTGTCGCTATGCTCCATGAAGACCAGTGGTGTCTTTCCGGTAGCACATATCCCAGCCCACACCATCACCGAGGCTGGAAAATGACTGCGGCTGATGGTGCTTGCGGCCGTCGTCTTCTGCTGACCCTTCTTTAGCAGTTGCCGACGATTCTTGCGGTTGTGAACCGTCTGGACCGTGAAGATCTTCTCGCCGGTGAATAGCACCCTCGACAAGCGACCACCGCCGACCAGCCGACGCATTCGTTTGCATTTCCTCAACCTCTCAGCTTTCATCGCGTCGTTGAGAAAGTGAACACGAGCAACTTTGTAGCTACATAATCCCTGCTTCGTCTTGGCAATATGCTGGACTCGTTCTCTACTGATCCCGAGATCCGTGGCCTTGTTCATGGACACCTTAGAATTGCGACTAATGCGACAACGAATCTTGTTGATGTTCTCCGGTGTTATCGCTGTGCTGGGGCGGCCGCTGTCCGAGGTTCCGCCATTCTCCTTGTAGCGCTTTATAGTGTTGTAGATCGTCCATTCTTTGAAGCAGGTTGTCCGTCTTCACTCCCGTGTTGTGCAACTCGACGACGGTGAGACGTTCACTTTCACGAGACATAACTCAAACGAAACTAAAAAGTGGAAAGCTGGAGCAACACATTCTAGATGAAAATTGCGCGAGGAATACAAAGGAAACAACAAAGAAAACAAAAAACCTAAATTTCAAGGTCAAAAAAGTGCAGCAAAAAATTTCAGCCACCCTTTATAGAAAAGAAAATATTCCGAATAAATTTCAGGCCTTGATTATTAAACTTTCTATTGAAAAAAGTAAGTTTCACTAAAACGATCTTTTATATGATCAGGTTTGATTTTGCATTCCTTTCCAGGAAGAAAGTCGACGCCAAAATCCAATCACACTGATCGTATGAAAGTCACACAGAAAGTCATGGAAAGCTATATTTCTTTCGCTGTGTAAAGAGCAGGGCTTATAATATCACAACTTTGCCTTCTAATGGTGTCTCTTTAAGGTAGAAAAATTATTTCTGTAGCACCACAACCCTTGCACACGACAGACGAAGCCTGAGGACGCAGTTGTCGGCTCTCGCCATCCCAGAGAGTTTATTTGAGCTTCTGAAAAACTAATATAGCGTTGGAAAAGTGAAAAGTTGATTATTTGGCTTAAAAATCAACTTTCGAAATTAGCTGCATCTATTATCTCTAGAGGATTCGATTTGGGTTCGAATTTTCGTCGACTTTTGCCTAAAATTGATGAAAAATTAAACTCGCTATCCACATCGAAGCTGTTACTTCTAGTAGAATTGGTTTTTGAAGAACTAACCGACTCAAATTTATATTTATTCTCCGCTAGTTGTTCAGAAATTCTTAAAAAATTACAACTATGACATTTAGGTGCCGGCAACTTCTCTTACTTCGTCACTTGATTCGTTTTAACGGACATGAACTTTTTATTTCTGGAAGAAATATCGTATCAAGGTTAAATTTCACGTTTTTACGTTATAGGCTCTGCCTATTATAAAGAATAAAGATAAAGGACGGTACTCTATTTTGGGATGCACCACGCGCACTACTTTTACGGGATGTCGTGGAGGCGATTTGAATGCGCATTTGGCTTATGTACATATAAGTCCATGTCTTATCCTTTACATAACAGTCATAATTCACCAACTCTGGAGGTACAGTGCCGCCGCTAAACATTCAACCAAACGACGGTTCCTTTCTATACCGAAATTTACAACTGCTCCTAACACCACCCTACCTACCAATGGGCATGCAACCGCCGTTAAAAAGTGGACGGAAGTCTGAAAACCTGTGCCGCAGTTAAGGAAAGTCCTAATTACTGTGACCCGACCCAAAACCGCAGCCGAGTCTCGCTTAATTATGTACTCAGGCACAAATAGTGCCGCCCAGTTAAATTTTAAAATTCTTACATCTTATTAAGTTTTATTTTCGTTGCGTTTATGACCTTCTTCCGGCTGCGGTAATTCATTTAGTACCAAATTGGCAGGAAGATATTCACTGAGTCTGCAGCTGCTTCAACCGATTTCGTTTATTTCAACGGAAGGCTCAGTCTAAGGCCCCTGTTATCCTCCCGCGGGAGCTTCCGCGGGACGTCAGCGGACGGACGGTGCACCGCGGACGGTCGTGGTCGTCCCGGGGCGGCTAGCGTCGCATCGGAGCGCGTTTCCCGCGCCGAACTCCGCGGTACGACATCCTTCCGCTGCCCTCCTGCGGGCGGGAAGTATAACACCCCTCTCGTTGTCTGTCGTCGGCTATCCGCGGACGGCGGGCGTAGCGGGCCGCGACGAGTGGCCCTGCGCGGGGTCCCAGTGCGATTTCCACCCATCCGCGGAAGCTCCCGCGGGAATATAACAGGGGCCTAAAGCTTGTTATTGAAGCTTGACATCTACTCATCTTTTAGGGGAAAAATCACATGGAAAATTTACGTTTCGAGTTCATTTTTGGCATTTGCGTGCCGGTTGTGATTCGCCAAACCACAAGAACCTTGTTAAACAGCACTCTCTGTCGCCGAGTTTGGCCGCGTATATGCGCTAAGGAATGAGTTAGCCCAAGAATAAGTCTACACTAACCATACACAATGTTGCGACTCCATCATATCGAAAAGCCAGGTGATCAGATGGCAGAATTTCAACCGCTTAAAGTGAAAACCTCTTTCTCTGAGTTTCTGCAGCGTTTCACGCTCAGTCTTCGCAAAATGAATGCTGGAAAGCCCAATATTGTAATTATGCGCTAAAAATCTTCAACCAGTTCGGGCGCCAATATTTGGACACACCAGATCGAACGCTGATGTGGAGAATGAGTTCGCACTGGTATGCTCCAGTACCTTGCTTAAGCCTTTATTCAGACAGACAAAGTTATCATGATGCGACGCAAAAATCGGGTTTTTGTGTCGCAAACGTCGTTTAGTTGAGTGTTTAGCGGCGGTACTGTGTGGAAGGCTTTGTTGGCGTAGGCGGGAAATTCCTGCCAAGAACCTGATATCGGATACACGCGAGAGCCGGCACCTCCTCCAACCGCGCCCCACGCGCTGTCTACTTATTGTACTGCAAGAAATCAAGCTTTTCTCTTGTGTTTTCTACATGACCAGGATGCATCGGTTTTTTTCGAGGAGCCGATTCAAAATCGAACCCCAGATTCCTGGACCATTCCTGGAAACTTAATTTTCGACTACATAATGAGGAGTAAATGGATTTTTGAGTGGTAGCAGGCGCCGTTACCATGAGGCACCAAGTCGGGCGGTTGAATTATGAATTATGAAGGTGAGGAAGTTTCTCAGTAACAAGAAGATGTACAAAAGAAACTGTGCACATAGAATAAAAGCAGAACGATAGGAGGACTATCAAGGTGCAATCACTGCAGCAATAGGTATAAGCAATTTACCTCACAAAGGAAGCCGTGGACTCGTGGGCACAAGGCAGAGGGTTCGGACCCAGGTCTATACCTATTGCTGCAGTGATTTTTGATCTTCTGCCATTATCATGAAATCATGCAGGTTTTTCACTTTTACACTATTGTGAACCGTTCTCTCTTGCACACTCCATGCATTAGTATTATACATGTTACGGGAGGTGTGATTGCGCAGAAACTCAGGCGAACAGTTTCGATTGACTTTCGACGTTTCGATTGACCGTTTTTATACGTATTTTCTTCCAAAGTGTCTGGGTTCGATATGCATCTCCGGTTGTCTAGAACGTTGAAACAATTGATGTACTATTACCGCATGCTCCTCTATTGCGAAGACCTTGGTTGAAGACGGATCAGCACAGACACAATTTATGTGCCTGTAAAACTACTGTCAAATGTTATATATTTAACAGGGTAGTAACAAGCAATGGATAATAGTAACGGCAATAACATGAATCCAAACCCACTATTAGGGAACAAAATGCATGGAGTGTACAAGAGCGAATGGTCCACAATACAAACAAAAAAATTTTATGATTTTGTGATGTTGGCAAAAGATGCAAAACCACTGCAGTGATTTGCATCCAGACTTCCTGACCTCGTGCTCACGAGTCCTCAGCACCACCCACACGACTAACTCGGCACTGTTGGTGGACGGTATCCCGCCAATCACATGGGGTTGCCTTGCGACAGTTTTTCCTCATTTTCTCACACAGCGGCCTGCAGCAGAAACAGAAAACACTTCTGCACTCCTCGTCTCATCCCCTACAATATCATATAGGTCACGATCAGAATCTTTGGGGTAAGTTCATGGGTTCCTTGTCACGAAGCATTCCTTTTCATAATCAACGGCGTACCACGCTGAACAGTGCTCAGTTAGAAGAAGAAGAAGCGAAGCGAAAGCTACAATACTGGCCTTAACTTTTGGTCTTTGGGCGAAGAAGCGAAAAAAAAACCGCCTTTTCAGCCGCTTTTCCGTAGCGCTCTTAAAATTGAACGCATTTTAAAATGAAACACATCTTCGTGATCAGCATCGAGCTACTCGAGCTACCTTACCGATGAGGTGCAAGGAGCCCAGTGAGCGCCTGAAACCTGATTTCTGCCTGGCGCGGCTGACCCCTCCCCTCGCGGGAGTTAATTACACCCACAGCTCCTACATTGCCATTAAAGGCAGAGCGGCCTATTAAAGCTTATTTCCTATTTTATATGCAATAACACATAGTTCCCTGGATTCCCTAGTATTTCACGATCACAATGGTGTACTTTTTTTTTTAAAGAATCCGATAATTGAAGTGCCACTGATTTTTTTAAAAATGTCTTCACTTTGGAGAGCTGTAATTTTGGATTATAAAGTTGGCGTGTGCTCGTAATAGTTTTCCTATTACACGTGACAGTTGAAATCAAGCTGCGAAAGAGGAATCTTTAAGGTTGAAACCGTTACTAGTTGCACGCTGGCAAAGTTGCCCACGTAAAACTTTTTTGCAGTTTCCCTGATTAAAGTGACCACAACATCGTAGAAAGAAACGTAGGGATTTGGAAGCATATGAATACTCAGCCTACGAATACTTATATTCTTTCATGTGTTAGGTCTTTGATTAGGTTAGAGGACGTTTTATCCACTCAGCTACGCAGCAAACGCACTCCAAATGGAAAAAGTGAAAAAAATTGTACAATGTGAAAAATAGCCTACGAGGGAATTCATCAGTTCATTCTGACTTGAAAGGTGATTCGTTTTGGATTTTTGTTTATTTGAACCGATTTATTACGAGTCAAATGACTAATAGCCCCGGTCCGGACGCAGATTCGTTCCAGAGTCAGTCCTCACGTCTGGACTGTGATCCCTCGCGCCATCTGAGGACGCCGTAAATCGCCTAACTCGAATCTTGACACTTCCTGTGCCGCTGCGCGATATTGATCCTTTCAAAGGACGGTGAAGCAGACTACATGGCGTACCCCAAACGAGCCTTGGATAGCTATGACCACTCTCTTTTACTTAATTGCCTGCATTTCCTTTCTCGTATTTACGCTTTTATACTGGTTGGATATGTGGCGCATCCTAGAAAGACTACTCGAATCCTCGCTCCTTTCCTGGCGCCTTCAAAATTCACGACTGCGATTTTTTTACCAATGGTACATCCCAGGCATTCACTGTTTGTTCTTATCTGTTGTCTTCCATTCGATTTTTACATTAAACGTAAGTTTAAGTCATTCATCCGTTTTCGGTTGCAGGGGAAAGCCCTCTTTTCAACTGTTCGTGCTTCGTGACTCCAATCTTAGAAATTTTTATTAATTGACTAATAACCGATGAAAAGTTGGAATATTTAATGCTCCATGGTTTTGATCAGCAGTACTTTCCCTCCAGGAGTGTGGTGGAGAAATCGGACAGGGCACCGTCCGTCGCGTCTTCCTCCCTCGATTCTATTTTCCTGGTTAGGATTTCCCGCCCTGACTAATTAGGCCTTCCATCTCTCTCTGATCGGTTTAGCTGGTACCGGATTGTGTGAAAAGTTTGAGAAGGATAATACACCGGCTCGTCTATCGGTTGCCTGTGTAAGTCCTTTTATAGGCCAAACACGCTTCCAAAATTTGTGTCGACAAGAAGGTGACCATCGACGGAATCAAAAAGAACACCACCACCTGAAAAACACTGTATGATGTGCAACTACCCGCTGGGCTGTCTCGCAGCTTATTTCCTTGTAAGAGACTCTGCGTAGATGGCATTCGCACGTCTAAATGATGTACGCCCGCTTGATTTCGTCGATGGTTGTCGCTTTCTTGTCGACCCAGATTTTTCGGTTTCGAATGCCATGGAAAGAACGAATATCATAGTCGTTCTTTGCGGAAATGCTTTATAAGCCCGCTATTTCGCTACTCTGCGCAAGCTCGAAATGCCCAAGGCTTTGCGAAATAGCGTGCGGTGGTAAGAGACGCAGAGTGTGCGTCTCCTACGGATGCGCACTGTTTCGCCGCCTCTAGCCTACAGCAGAGGCTAGCCAGGGTAGAAGCCTTGAAATCCAGAAAAGCTTTGAAAGCTGTTATGTGCTCTCCACCGCTGACGCGAAGGAGCGCACAGAATCGGGCAAGGGAAGGGACTCCGGGGTGTGGGCCTGCTAGCACACCCGTGTTAAAATTGCTTTTATCCTAGAGTTCCCTCACTTGCCTAATTCGGAAGAAAATAAGACCCGAATCTGTAATCGAAACGAGGAGATAAGACTGCATTTACATTCGCTTTGTGTATCTAGTCGCCACGTCATGCTATGGTAACTCCTCCCCGTAGACATCCGCGAATGCTGGTAGGCACGGAGTCTCTGCATCTCTTACCAGCGCGCGCTATTTCGCAAATCCTTGGGCGAATCGAACTTAATAGAGCGGGCTTATAAGGCATTTCCGCAAACAACGACTATGATATTCGTTCTTCCCATGGTAGATTACCACTCGTAGACCTATTTTGAACAAGATTTTGTGCGGTACACTAAGTACACTAGTGCTGGAACCGAATATATTCGAAAAACGCAATTTTTCTGAATATTTGATCTTGAATACATTCGAAAAGCGCGATTTTTTTAACATTCGAATTTGAATATTTAAATTCGAATGAAAATCAAGCGAATACCTATTCGAATAGGTCATTCGAGCATAAGTATAGCGTGAGAGGGAGGTATCCATAAGTACTCAGTCACATGTACGACGTTACGTGGCATTTCTCCCATGTAGAACGAGTTTTTGCCTATTTAGTTCGCGCGCTACGTTGCCTTTGACCTCGGCCCTTCCTGCTGCAACACAACTTACATTGAAGGTATGTGCGTGTCGGATTGTGCACAATGGCGGTCTATGGGCTGGAACCCCCTTCCCCACGCGCACTGCGCCGATAAGCATATATGTAGCGTATATCATTTGCTTACGCATATAGGAGCTCTTTCTATCTTCCTAGCCTTTTTATTTCAGGACATATTTTACACAGGAATTGTTGCCTCTGCTGCTGGCGTTCAAAGACTCTCTTGGTATGAAAATATTCTCAAGGAATTGGAGGTGAGAGCTGTTAGATTAACAAAAACGCAGCATTTTGTACATTCTGTTGAAAAATAAGATGACGGGTTACATATGTATGAGAAGAAATGCTTAACCAAGAACGCGGTGCAACTATAAATGTTGTTGAAATAGTTAAGGACTGAGAATCTTCACCTTGATATAGATTTGCAAGTGATATTCGCCTATGAATAATTAAATTTAACAGCAAATTATATAGTTGATGACTTTCAGAGTTCTCGAGATAGTGCTTTGGCGTCCTCAGGAGCCCACGCACTCTGGCAAAGCTCAACGAGTGTGATAAGTATGCGAGGGTCCCTTATGCGAGGACGGCATCGTGGGTTGGTGGGAGGGAAGCTGAGCTAGTCCGAAAATCCCACAAAGGCAAAACCTACGTGGCAATGTTGAATGTGGGCACGTTAATGGCAATTTGCGGCAGTCCCAGGACCACCAGTGGTGTCGGTATGATTGCTTCCGATCCTCTTCCCATAGCAAGTGTAGAACGTTTCGATTACTGCTTGATGAAGAGTGCTGTGCCGTGAAACAGCGAAGATCTCATTTATTTTCCGGGTATGCTACGCAGGATGGTTGTTCCGAGCAAACCAGGCAGAGTTCTGTTCCCTGCTTGATGAAGGAAACAGGGGAATTGCTTTCGCACTTCGGAGCAAAGAGGGACGGTTACAGCTGTCATGATGGTTTTGGCTATGAGTCAAGAAACGACAATGGTGAGCGTATACTTGTGCATGAAGACTCAAACCACCTCACCACAAAAACCAAATTTCGAAAAAGTGACTCCCACCAAACGCAAAAACGCAGATTGACTTTATCTTTGTTAGACTTTACGACCAAGGCCATAGCACGCGCGAAGATCGTGCCGCATGAGACGGTTGCCACACAACACAGAGCGTTGATCTGCAATCTTAAGTTCCGAGACAGGTCGAGTGACGCGGTCCAGCAAGTGTTCGCTAATAAACGAGAAAGAAACAGCTCCTATTGCTCGCATTCAGTTGCTGACGGTAGCAGCTGTCGTGAAACCTGGAAATATGTTACCAAAATATAGATAATTCGAGCTGCACGCTTCGAACTGGGCACAATGAAGCACGGAAGGCGTTGGTTTGACAAGCAGGCATAGCTGTGGAATAACGATGTCAGAAAAAGGGTCTGAGAAAGGAAACGGCTGTATCACGTGTTTGCGACAAAACCGTCCATAATTGGCGGGGAATTAACGAAGAAAGAAGGCGGCAAAGGAGACAGTGGCCGCTGCTAGGGCTCCACACTACACCGATTCGAGCAAAAAACTCGAGACGTGCGATGGTAGCGTTATCTTTACCGACTCACCAAAACACGCTGTAGAAAAGCAGCAGACATCAAGAATTTGTTTGGCGTTAACAGCGGGGACGGTCGTCTTCTGCTGGATCACAAGAGGGCGGTGAACTGATTTTGACGCTACTTCGAGATCTCGAATGTAGAATCTGCCCATCCTTCTATTACGTTTGTATCCTCTGTATGCGGTCCCGTTCAGAAGATCCCATTGAGCGAAACTGAAGCAACCCTGAGGAAGACGAAGGCAGGCAAAGCCCTTGGTACCGTTGACCTGCCGGTCGACCTGTGGAAACCGAAGGGTTAACTTCGTACTAACGCGAGAAAGCTTTTAAATCAGGCTGAGAAGAAAATGTGGGAGATCCGGCAGCAAAGCGCGGAAGATGAAAGGCCGTTCCACGGTGGCTATCATCTAATTTGCCTACTTCCGTAACATCGGCCAAAGTAGGACTACCCTCATCGATGATATAGGCATAGCGACTGATCCACGCATCGAAAGTTCATCGGCTGCCTGGATCGCATGTGAAAGAATACGAATATGTTAAGGAATACGTCACAAATCCGGCTGGTTTTAAATACAAAAAACGTATTTTATTTTCTTTAGCATTATACATGCACTCTGTAAGAGGTGAAGTGATTCTCAAGCGCGCAAATTGCCTTTGCCCAATTTTTGCCGAATTTCGTAGCACCAATTCTTTGTTTGTGTATTATACCTGTTGTAGCCTTTAATACGCGGCAATTCTTTGTTTTGTTCTTTAAAGTAGCCTGCTGTAAACGGAATGAAGCTTCAAACTATGAACAGAAGAAGTGAGTGAAAGAAATGGCTGTCAACTGATAAACACCAAATGAGGGTAGAAGCTAGCTATTACATCCGCGTTCGCTGAAAAATAAAGCGTTATTACTACTTTACCACTATTGTGTAGTTTTTTTTTTCAGTTCACGTGGAACAAAAAGATCCGCTGTGGAGGTAAATCACAGCAACCACTGACGTTCGCTGTCTCGTCCTTCCGCACCAGAGTCAAAGTGTTCCAAGTATTTCATCTGTTAAAAGCATACACTTGCCGAGATTGATTACGCTATGTTTTCTAGGAATAGTTCAGCTGATCTTGGAGAAATTCCTTATATATCGTGCATTAAAGAGTTGTAAGGTGACAGAAATAAGGAGTTATTAGATCTACGTTTGCTAGCTATGTGATTGTATGTACTGTTAGACCTTGTTCACCGTTTCTCCCCAGTACGGCTTTTGTTGTTCAAATCTTTTGAAGATATCTTCTTGCAAGTGAAGTCAGCTACTGCATGGTTTTATGGTATGCACTAATTGTTTCCAACATCTCTCGATGCGTTCGTGACGGGAGGTGTGTTTCGTCTGCATCAATTAAATATATGGTTTTTATTTTTCCGATACTTATTCAACATTTGCGGGCATGAGGAGCCGTTTTCAACAAACAAGGGAATAGATCTTCGTTTTGTACAATAGTTGGTTTTATTTCTAAGCCCATTACCATTCTTCGAGCGCGTGGAGTGCTGTGGGGGGATGTCCTGGATGTCGCATGCACCACACCAGGTTCTTCAGTCGGATGCTCCGTCTAGGTCAAGTAAGCCTTACAACCCGGTGAATTGCTACTAGGTCTGCCTGGGTAGTATAAAGCACTCACTTTTTAAACTGCTGGATGCTGCAAGTCATTGTATGTCAAATACGCATTTAAAGTGACACACCGTAGACGTGGAATGGTGGCGCGTTCCAAGTCAACTGACGAACGCCATCCTTTACCTTTTTTCTGGATTAGGAAAGTACCAGAAGTGATATGGGAACGCTTCAGAAGTGAAGCGATCACCGAGCATAAGAGATACAGCTTGCTCAGCAAAGGAAAAGAAATCGTTTTGAAATTGAACAGTCGAAAACTGAAACAACTGTTTATCTATCGCATCCATCCATTCATGCACTACATGTTGAGATTTAGATGCCTATTCACAAACACTTAGCAAGAGCCTTCTAACTCTAAAATGGTTGACAAATTTACTAGGAATATTAGCCAGATTTCCTGTTGATCTGCGATTAACAAAGTCAGCATAGAGTAAGACTGCACTTCTAAAAATCAGCTATCATCCACGTTTTGCAGAGGTACTGATAACAAGCACAAAACTGTGCGAGGACGATGGGTCATCGAGGACGATGGACTCATCGAAAGCATGCTCCCGAAAAACAAAAACAAAATATTATCTAAAAAGTTATTCAAACTCTGCTGCACACAATAATACTCCATAGATCGTGTTAGTATATCTTGTGCCACACGAGGTTTGTAGGTGGACAGCTTTATTCAGCAGGGCCTGACGTTTCGACGTTCCGTCGTCTTCAGAGGCCTAAACATGGTGTGAAGGTTTACATTTGCCCTCTACCCCACCAAGCGCCTCAACTACTCTAGCATTTTCGACGTACTTCTACAACCACCCCAGAGAGACCAAATGAGAGAGAGAGACGAACTCACCAAGGTCCACCGTTAAGGGCGTATGTTCGCCCTGTGACAAGTAGGGGCGAATAAACCACACTGGGCGGATATCACCCTCTGATCATTCTACAGTTCACAATGAGGCACAAACGGCAAGAAGTCACTTGTTACGGCTAGACACTCATTTCGGTTGTTCATCACTGGATTTCTTGTAAAAATCCAGAACGCTTCTAAGGCTTTTCGTGCTGAGATGTCGTTCTCAATGGCCAATATTGAACATTTCACCTCAAAGTCGTTTCCGTCATGCGCATCAATTCTATGTCTGCCAAGTGGGCTGGATTGCAATCCACGTCTATTACTGGCTAAATGTTCTTTTACGCGTACCGCCAGAGCTCTTCCCGTTTCCTCAATGTATTTTGCTTTACAGCTCAAACATTCGATTTGATAAATTGCACCTATCTTTGAGCGATCTCCTAAACCACCGTTTGGGCAAATAACACATCTCTCCGATATGCACTGCTTGTCATAGAGTCGATTTCGGACTAGCTGCCTTCTAATGTTGTCCCCTGGTACGTTTACCAAGACAACATCGTCCTGCAGTTGTGCTGTAACAAGAACTCTTTGAATATCAGCAGTAACTCTGTCGGAGATGAAGGGAAGAACGAGAGGTATCTTATCCACACGGGGTCGATCTCGAAGATTATTGTGAGATCTTCGTTGGTGACCTGATACCGCGTAGCCATTCGAGGCGGCTATATTTGTAGCTAGTCGCAAGGATTCTTGTCGTTCATTAGGTCCTGTACACATCCTCACTGCCGTTCGGAACATGCTGCTTACAACAGCTCGCTCCAAAGAAGTAGGATGCGCAGACCTGGCGTGAATCAGAATGTTCTTAGAGCTTGGTTTACGATACCATTTCACGCTAACTTCCCCGCCGGACACTTTGATTTGCGTGTTGAGATAGGCGAGCCAACCATTATTCGGTGTTTCCCGAGTAAACCTAATGTACTGAGATTGCTCGTTCAGTAACCTGAAGCACTCATCCATTTCGGACTGTGTTGATGTTACAATACAGCAATCATCTATGTATCTGCAGTACATTAACGGTGAACGGTCAAGTACCGGCTGCTCAATCCTACCCATAAAGCAGACGGCAAGAACCGGCGCTAATCGTTGACCCATGGCTAATCCTCTTACTTGCGAATAATACGAGCCCGACCATTTAAAGATGTTGCAGCGCAAACATTCCTTGACGAGGGTGATGATGTGCATTTTCGTGAGTCCAAAGGTGTTTACGCTCCTGACATGCAAATCCAACATTTCAGATAGTGCTTGCAGGGCTTGTTCGTTTTGGACGTTTGTATAAAGTGATGTCACATCAAATGACTCTATTACACAACTCTCACCAAGGCGAGAGTTACGTAACAAATCAAGGAAATTGCTCGTATTGGTCAGATGGGACGGCACATTAGTCAACAACTGGCTCACAATGCTATCAAGAAACCAGGAGATTCGATCGGTGATTTGTGACTCTATTCGATCTAGAGCTAAGGCTGCTCTTTATGCAAAGTACGACAGGCTTTTGCAATCATTTCGCGAGAGATTTCACAATGATGAGCGCAGCTCGCCAAACGGCCACCGTTATAACAACAACCAGTCTCACGATAATGACTATTCCAAAAGGGTCACAGTTCTAGGTGGCGCTCAAATTTCGTCTAATGCTTTGAGTGTTCTGAATTTGGGGCCATCATTTTCAACTTCGCAGAACGTCAACGCATCAACATTTCGTAAAGTGGTTGGAGGTTTACATAGGCTTAGGGACCTAATGCGTAAGAGAGGCAGGAGCGAGTTGCAGGCCGAAATCCCTTCAATTGCCAACGGCAGATTACCACCTATGCCATTCCCGCGTATGTTCTACAGAGAACCTGCTCCTTTACCCAATGCAGATCGAAAATTGATCATAACTCGGTAAGTTTTTAGAAGTTTCAAAATCCCGCTTGCTCATCAAAAAATAGAGCAAATATGCTTTCTAACCATATAAGAACCGTTTTCCAAGAAAGGGGTCTTCATGCGGGGAGGGGGGTTCGATTTTCGGTACGTATTTTCGCGACATGGAGCGAAATTGAACCTCCCCTGCCGCGCATGAAGACCGAAATTTTGGACATTAATTCTCACATAGCAAGAAAGGGCTCTTCCTCTAGTTTCTGAAAAGCTTGCGGGATTTTAAAACTTCGAAGAATTGGTCAAGTTATGAATATTTGTGTGAAGCCACTTCAATTTTTTTCGCTCAAAAATTGAACCAGCAGCCAAGCGTGCCGACTCTTTTTCTGGAAAACGATTTCTACACCATGAGAAAGGGCGTATTATCTACTTTATGAAAAGCCAAAATAGTTTTCAAAATTCGAAAAACTTACCGAGTTATGAACCTTTTTGTGAACGTTCAATTTTATGCTCCGATGACGTTGGTGCAAAGTCGACCAGAGGTCGATTCAACCTGTTCTATCCAAAAAATCACAATTTTTTCACAGTGAATTGATCAAAACTTCTAGGTTCTTGTGGCTAGATTTTATCCGTATGGGTGATCTGCTTCGGCTAAAAAATAATATTTTCATGAAAAATGAGAATTTTGTATGCGATCCATCCCCGTCATATCTTCATCGCAGCGGAGAAGCATAGTTTTTATTGTATGTTAAGCATGACTTAGAATTTTATATGATGCAATTCCACTCTCTGTCGACCTGTCCTTCAGAAGGCAGAAAAAAATCTCCAGCGAGGAGTCCATCCATATTTCAATTGCGATTGGTCATGTCAGAGAACGCAGTGGCCGCATTAAACTGCCGTAAAACGGAGATTTTTTGGGGCTCCTGGAAAATTCTAAAGCTTTAGTAGATGTGTTTTCTATGCTTTAAAAGGCAGGTTCTAAAAGTAACGTGTTCCATGTGATTAGTGTGTCGATATCTTTTCGGTAAATCGAGACGTCTGATCATATAGAATATCGTTTCAGAGAAACATAGTTTTATCACTGTGTGTCCAACGGGCTTAAAATTGTATAGGGTGCGATTTCATCTTCTGATGCTGTTTCCTGCAGGAGAGAAATTACTTTTTTAAGCAAGTCCGTCCTTCGGTTGCCATTCCGTCATCGACTCGAAGAGCGCTTCAAAAATCTTGTAGGGAAAGCACTTAGGTCGTCCTCAGTAATTAACACTTGAAATTTTATAGAGTGCAATTCTGGAAGTAGATGTCGCTCATCAGGCAGAAAACTACCATGTCCATACGTCCTGGGAAAATCTGAAAAAATGAAAATCTCTCATTGACCATAAATCTGCAGACAGGAAATCTTTATTTTTCACTGCACAGTAATCGGCATTAAATTTTTTTTGATATTCAATCCTATTTTCATATAATTATATTCAATAAATCAATGAGATCATCTGTGGAGGAAGCTGCGAGCGAATTTCCACGTGCTATTCGTAAGCGTCGAAATCACATCTGGAAAGATGAACCTATTAAAGGTTACAAAAATCACATTAAAAAATTGAAAAAAATCAATGGAGATAAGAAATAAAACGAAGAAAAACGAACCTGAAGAATGGGGGGGGTCGTATCAAAGCCGTTCCCGAAGGGAGGGTCGTAAACTTTTGGCAAAAATCGAACCCCACGCTTGACCCTGCCCTCGATCTCTCACCGCAAGGCGGGATGCTCTCGACAAATGCAAACAATGATGAGGTAGCCATCCTCTTTGTTTCCCTTTGAAGTCTAGTTCCTTTCCCGTATTCCAATAGTCTGGCTAACCATCTTCTTTCCGATCAGAATTTGGATGGTCACCACGATGTCTAGGTTGATGTGCGGCAAACGAGTGTTTTTGGAGTAATCTGTATTACACTTCAGGTGCGCTCACGTAGAAATTGCGCCCTGTACTCATCGATTGCGTCGCTCTATTTGCTTATTGATAGTTAAGTGCCGCTGACATGAATTTCCCTCATGGCGCATTTCTCCCCTTTCATAGTTTTACTTCGCCTTTTCCCAATCTGGTGTTTTAAGGTACATCTATTTATTCGGTGATAAATTGTCAAAGAAGAAGGAGTAGGTCTAGACTGATACTGGTTCAATAGTTTTGCTACAGAGATAAGTCGTACATAAATCCGAAGCCGACTGCTACGCGATTCAGCCGGCAAACCCGAAATACGAAAAATGGTTGAAAAATAAAAATTAAATAAAACTCTGATGGAAAAATAACTAAAGAAGTTACGGGTCAAAGTCACTACCACCGCTAGTCACTACCACCGACTGGAATGCCGCCAGGTCCCTCAATGACGGCCGAATATTGTAGGAAACCCCTTTCAGTTTTGGCGAATAAACCACACGTCGCTGCCTTTTATTCGCGTGTAATCTCTGGGGAATGTATTGCGTTGTTTCTCCCAACCAAAAGTGGGTTACCTTTTTTCAACACCACCCTTCTCTTAGTGTTTTTGAATCACATGTTCTCAATGTTGCTCAGTTTCCTTTGCATTTTTCCTCAAATTTGAGTTTCGGTTTTTAGATCTTGATGACAAAAGGTTCTTACTGGGGTAACAGGCTCTCAAACCGCTACCGTAATAGCAATCGCTGTGTGTCCACCAAGTCTTCTATCAGTGTTGGGATCATGCCAACTCCCCGTTAATCATGAATGAAGCTACTGAACTACGACATGTATACGTCTCATACTGTTTGAGGGAGTTTTATGTTTCAACATTTTGGGAAAAATACTGTTTGACGGCTCTGCAGTGCTAGCCTGTGAGAGGACTCACGCTGCATCACCAAACTTCACTATGATGCGTTTAACGACATGTTATGTTAAGCAGAGCCTTATTACACTTCAAGTCTGTGTTCAAATTCCGCAAGCCAGCGACACGAAACAGTACGACAAGACTTAACTATGATCTACGGGATATACCTGCGTCGAAACAGAACTATTTTAGACATCCCTTTTCTAGCTCATCGATCGCTGAAGGCTAGTATTAATCACCTCGAACAACAGCAGCATATTCTAGACATTGTAAGAATAATACACAAAGGCAGCATATGTCCATGTATACTTAGATCCAATATTACGCTCATGAAGAATAAAACACACTTACGAAGTTTTTGAAATTGTGAATGATTGCAGCTACACAACACAGGCTTACCTTACAAGGGAAGCGCATGAGCTTCTCCCAAAGGTTCTCAACGACACCTATATGGTATAGTAAGCCATGAGACGAAGAGCGCACAAGTGCTTCTCGTTCTTGCTACGGCCTACTGGGTGGTTCCAGAATGACGAAGAACTGTTGCATGGCAACACCATGTGATTGCAGGAATGCCGTCCACCATCGGTGTCGAGTTGGCCGAGTGGATAATGCTGAGGACTCGTGAGCACGAGATAGGGGTTCCGATCCAGACCTATGCAAATTGGCGCAGTGGTTTTGCATCTTCTGCCACTCTCATGAAATCAGACAGGTTTTTTTAATTTCACACTATTGGGAACCATTCTCTCTTGCATACTCTATGCATTATATGTATATGTATATGTTACAAGACGGTGTAACTGCGCAAAAACTGCGGCCAACAGTTTCGATTGACTTCGCCTTCACACGTATTTTCTTCCAAAGTGTATGCGCTCGATATGCACCTACCGTGCGTTGTTGTTGATGTGACAAACATTTATGCATCTATCGACTGCTTCATCGTCAGTCTTCCTCATACTTGTTAGTGGCGGAGAGATTAGAAGACACCCGTTTACCCATGAAACTGCGCAGGACGGTCTAGAGGGACGTGGTGAACTTTGAATCCACCGTCTCGTTTTTTCAAAACCATCCACTTTCTGTGCCGCTGCCGACGTGAGGGGTCATCCCAAACTTCGTACAACGTAAACGATGTTCCATGCATGCGACCATCCAAAGGAGGGCAGGAAGATTTTCTCTATTCACATGCATATACACCAGGGATGAGCGGATTATCCGTTATCCGTTATCCGTTATCCGGTTTCCGGGGGGTTTTGGCCTATCCGTTTTGTTGTTCGTTATCCGGCAATCTTCGACCGGATAACGAACAACCAATTGGCAGATACCCAGGTTTGGGCGTGGTATTGTATAGCTGTGTAAGCTTCGCGTTCATAGGAGTGATCGCGAGCAACAATAGAGGGCATTCAAATCTAGGAGGTGGGTGAGTTCAGGCACTGGTGACGTAGTTGGAAAGACGTCTAACTTCCATCCTTCCAGGGTCGTCCATTTATACCATACATCTATGAAACCTACTATGGGCTGATTTCTTCATGAGCTTTTCACCACAAGCCATATGCAGACCAAGAATGCATACAAGCTGCCTTGATAATATTACTGGCGGTCACAAGTGGAGGGCCTGGCACATCCCAAGAAGAATTGTTTATTGCCGAATTTAGCGTTCTTTTCCACGATCGCAGTATGTAGTTAGCATTCGGCAAAGGTATTTTAGTTTTTAGTGATAGACTGTTGTAACGCATTAAACACATACCGCTGAGCAGTAATGAATACAAGCAAAATGGGCACAGGTTCAATCTAAATGAGTGGAGAAAGCTACGCCTACAAATCCTACAAATTGTTGAGATTTGTTTATAGAAACGGCTTTCTGAAAGCATTTTCTGTACGCTGGTACTGGTGGTACCTCCGTAGTGTTAAGGAATTGATCCACTCTATTAAAAATCAAAATAGTGCAATTGAACTGTACTAAACTGATTCCCCGCTGCGCATGTTGGAGCTTCATTTTTATTTAAGATTGCTTTTCAGGGACACTCTACTTCCGCTTTCCTAGTTTTCATATCTCTCCGCATTAGGACTGCACAATGGCTTGTAGTGGCTAGCCTGTAGAAAGCTGGTATTCCAACCATCTCATTCCACGTTCTTCTTAGATCTTGGGATACTGTTGAACAAGAGTACCGATCCGCGTGAAACCAAGATTGTTATGCAGACTTTATTCGGCTGAGTCGGCCTAGCATAGAAAAGTCAAGAGGCATCGGAGGAGCCATTCATCCAAAGATCATTCTGTTTGGTCACAGTCTTAATTCAAAAAGAAAACCTGACGATTGATCACTAAAACCACCCAACAATGGAAACGGGCAAAATGAGGGCAAGTTGTTCGATGAAGACAAATGTGAGTGAATAAGAGGTAAATGAGTCTCACATCTCTCCCTCCAAGGGCGACTTATGAATGTTTCCATACGGTTAGTTGGGCTGTTTTACGCATCCTTTGCTTCGTTCTTCCAATTCGTTTTAAACGGCAAAAATATGAAAAATTGTAAATCGTATTATGAAAATGTGCTTGGATGAACAAAGTCTCTCCTCATCTTTTCCAGACTTAAATTAAGGTGATCATAGCGAAACATCAGAAGAGTAGAGTTTGCAGAACAGCTTTAGTTTCACAGCTTGGTGGTCTTGCTACTTGTCCTCCCTGTTGAGTTTGATAGCAGTTTGTGGAACCTGGTGAAGGAATCGTGGTTCGCAATTCGAACTCGGCATCGGTTTGGATGGCAATGAAGAAGCGTTTCTTTTACTGAAGTTTTGTGAGAATCCCATAGGGCTTTGTTAAAGCGACTGCACTATGTTAAAAAACTCCATTAAAGTCGTTAGAAAGGACTTGTAATTTGACAGCAGTTGCGTTCCATGTCTGATGTTGAAACTAGAGCAGTTTAAGTCCAGTTTTATTTTTGTTGTTTGTTCGTTATCCGTTTTTCCGTTATCCGGCGATTTTTGGGCAAAATTATCCGTTATCCGTTATCCGGGTTTGAAAATTTTGTTATCCGCTCATCCCTGATATACACTCCCCTCCCGTTATAACGCCTCCAGATAACACGCGACTCGATATAACGTAGATTTTTTCTGGCCCCGGCCAGCTTACCTTCACACCAATACAAATCGACTTCGCTTAAGACGCGTCGGATACAGCGCTACTCCCGTTATAGCGCGAATTTTGGGAGGAGCTCTGCGTTTAAAACGACCCCCGTTACAACGCGGCCAGGGCTCAATTCCGGTCCCACGCGGAAAACGAACAAGATGCTGATTGCGTTTGTGGTCAGATCTATCATTATGCTGCCTCGTTCAGCCGCTACTAGCCTACACTAACTACTCGTGCAACAATGTATTGGATTCATATCAACGTGCTTCGCGCCTGTCCCAATGTATTCATAGTCAGCAAATTGATGAGCACAGTGTAAGGCTCCTGGTAGTCGTTAGAAGTTGCCGTATATTGGGAGACTTCCTCTATCAGGATTGACAGAAGAAGTAGGGTGACACTCAGATTATTCAGAACAATGCCTTCCATATTGTTTTGAGCTTGGAGCAGCTGATATAGAGAATATGTACCGTTGGAGGAGTATTCTATTGCGATCAGAACTCTTGCGTTACGCGGGATGTGCGCCTTCATCCTTTGCTTCTAGGACAGGAGTACACCAGCAGCGCTATTTAATCGCGCTCAACACCCTAAAAACATAGAAGATTGCTCAGAATCCATCTGCAACGAAGATATCCCGGATGCGGCACGCGGTTTAGGTGCCTTTTATCGCCGCGGTGCGGCGCGTCAATTCGAGGCGCAGCCCGGCCAATTGCGTCGCGTCCCATATTTGACACGCCGCTACGCAATTGCAGTCGGAGAGAGGAGCGTCAGCGACGCGCGGCCACGAGCTCCAGCGTACTACGGCCCGTTCGCCATGATGGATGCGGAAGAAACCGTCTATGAGTCATTGGAGGACCAAAACAGAAAGGATCTTTCTGGCTGATCAGCGGAATGCATCTTGCCAGTGGTGGGATTCCTGTGGGGAGCGACGAGTCCTCTCTTATGGCTGGGTCAAAGTCGTCCGCTCAATAGAGTGGAAACTGGTTAGTGTGGTATAGAGTTGAATCCCTGCAATGGCACTATACGACCCTTATTTCGCAACATGTGAGATGGACAAAGCGGATGTGAGATTCGTGATCAACACGCTAAATACCCCACCCCCCCCCCCTGGGCGAAGTTTGGTTGACCCCCCGCCTACCTCTGGAGTCCTGAAAGCGCAATAGGGCAACCGTTTTGCTACAGCCTTTTTGTTCTGTTGATTGGGGAACCTAAACAAAAAGGCCATAGCAATCCTGGTGTGAAATTTCCCGCTCCACATCGAGTCTGCCGCAGCTGATCGCGCCGCGCCGCGCCCTTCCCTCCTGCGGCGCGATTCGCCGAATACCGTGGCTAACATGCTGCCCAGAAGGCAAGCAGTGCGAGTGCAAACCCGGCTTGGCGCGAGTTTTGATCGTAACAAAAGAACTTGCAACATCAGACTACGCATGTTTTGCCATTGTCCACATCTGACCTACGTCTGGTACTCGTTATTCCTTACATATACCTAATATATATCTAACGAGGGAAGGGTTTCGACCTCCTATGGAACTTCAAGTAGAGACTTGGATCATTAGAAAGAGCTCGGAATGCTGATTACGAATGTGGGTATCAAAATGCAAAATGAAACTCCTGAGCGATTTATGGCCTGCCGAAATCGGGGGCCTCAACACAGTCTGGCTGTACGACGCACCGGGCGCGAGAGTGGTGAGACATCGGGGCTACGCAAGAAGGCTCGTCAGCTGCGGCGGTGGCGCAGGGGTACTGCTCCCGCTGGTCAGGTGCGACGCTGTTGGTTTGGTTCCCGTTGCTGCCGGTTTTTCGCAAATCCTAATTTATTTTCGAAATGATCTTTTGTTCTGAATTATGACACGTATTTGAAAAAATATCCGGGAAAACTACCATACACGTTTGTAAAAATGCTTTAAGGCAAAAAATTGTTATGGTGACATTTATATTCACTATTTTGCACAAATTGAGTCCAAATCATATATTGAATAACTAGAGGTGTTTCTAACAACTTTGGCATTCATGGAACAAATCAAAAAATGTGTAGAGTAAAAAGATGTATAGAATGTATGATGAGCAATAAGAAAATGTCGTTGATCTACTGCTTTTTCTTCACTCACTATGTCATTTTTACCAGCAAAGGTGGTGTCCATTCTTCTCACTAAATTTGGGATGCCAGAGTAAACAAAAATGTCGCCATTAACAATTTTTTGCCTAAAAGCATTTCTGCAAACGTATATCGTACTTTTCTCGGCTATTTAATCAGACACGTGTCATAATTCAGAACAAAAGGTCATTTCGAAGATAAAATATGATTTGCAAAAAAACGGGTAGTAACGGGAACCAAAGCTACGACGTCGCACTCGACGAGAGTGAGCACTACTCCTGCGCCACCGCCGTAGCTGGCTGGCCCTTCTTACGGAGCCCCGATGACTCACCACTCTCGCGCCCGGTGCGTCGTACAGCCAGCCTGTGGTGAGGCCCCGACTTCGGCAGGCCATCATAACTCGCTCAGGAGTTTCATTTTGCAATTTTGACACCCATATTCGTAATCAGCATTCCGAGCTCTTTCTAGTGATCCTGGTCTCACCTTGAAGTTCCATGTGAGTTCGAAGCGCTTCCCTAGTAAGAACAGGGCATTCTAAGGTTGTTTTATGCCTTCACACTCTCTTCGTTGTCATATAGTTTACCACTATAGCCATATTTAGTCATTATATGTGATTCTAGATAAATCTGTGTGTAAAGTGGTGTAAAAGATCAGCTCCGGTTAGGACGCGACTCCCGTTATATTTTCTCCGGTCCCTTCAAACGCGTTATAATGGGAGGGGACTGTACTGAAGACATGCATTTCTTTAAAGAGAGCACATGTATGCTATGGTGAAGAAATGTGCCGATATGGAGTGAAACATGCTGTGAAAAGTACGTGCCGAGTCGCCTTTGGAGGAGTATCATGGGTGAGTCGAAGAACGTTTGTGATTCAATCCGCTCTAATGCCAAAGCAAAACTGCGGGAAAATTTGTGTAACCAACAGTTTTCAAAACTATGTCGTAACCAACAATTTTCTATGGCCAATCAAATAGACCACAAAGGCCCAGACGCTGGAGGAAGTGGGGAAGACTTATGCAGCCCATGGGTCACCGTCATAGGCGACCTTGCATTTTCATTGGGCGCACTGTCGGTGTTGGACTTGGGTCCCAGTTTTGCACCCGCTCGTTCTTTGTGCCCCGCTACGGCACGTAAGATTTTGGGAAGTCTGCAGACATAGCAGGATCGCCTGCGGCGTAAAGCGACTATCGATGCGCAGGGTATTGGGTCGGACCCAGTGGGTGCTAGAGCCATACCACCGCCACCGTTCCCGTCTGCATACCTGAGGCCACATGAGCCTTACGGGACGGTGGACTCAAAGTTCCGTGTGTTCACCACGGCCCTCTTGACAACCCTGCGTAGTTTCATGGGTAAACGGGTGTCATCTAATCTCTCCGCTAACCAGCAACAAGACCTTAGGGATATCCCTAACATCTCCCTATTGGGTGCCATAAAGATCGGCATAAGCGACAAAGGTGGAGACTTCGTTGTGCTGTCACAAGAGCTGGACCTAGCGATCACTTGTTTGCACCTCCAGGACGCATCGGTCTAAGTAGTTCTAGCCCTGAGGAGTTTAGACGACAATACCGTAGACTAAACAGGAAATGGGTAAAAGTAGCACGACCCGCAAATCTACCTAAGGGGGTGATAACGAGGTTGCGTTGCGAACTGCCTACATGCCCGGTGCTCTACTCGCTCATACTCCCTCCAGAGAGCGCCTCTGCCGACGACCCCTCAATGTTCAAAGTCAGGTCCATCATCAGCAATGTTGGTGGTCCCACTAACCGTATTGTTGGTTTCTCAACCTCGTGCTTGTGCAGCTACTCCATTTTATACCGGCCCACCTACCTAACACGAGCCAATTCCTCGAAAAGCTGAAAGAAGCTAAATTGCAGAAGGAATGCGTTATGGAGTTGTTTGACGTAACTCGCTTTACACTAACGTCTCCAAGAAATGCGCTTTGGAGGCAGTTCTGGAAATTCTAAATGAACACCACACCAGCATAAACATGTAAGGTCTATCTGTACAGCAAGTGGTGGGGCTCGTCAATGAGTGTCTGCAATGCAACGTGATTAGGTGGTCGGGTGAGCATCACAATGGCCAGGCCTCTCATCACGATAAGAGGACTCGCCATGGGCCAAAGACTAGCTTGCAATCATGTCAAAGGTGGAGGCTCCTGTGCCAGATCGCATGCCCACTATCCACTGTCGATATATTGACGATTGCTTTATCATCTGTCCCACTCGAGATGGATAGTTGCTTTGAGTTATCTTACGGGCGCTGTCTTCCTTTCCACGCAGAACGTGACCGTACCATCGCGGGCGAGCTTCTCGCATCTTGTCAGCTATCGGCGCGACACCGAACTTCTGCCTTCGTTTCGGATGCGGTCCAGGCGCGTGACTCCAGCCATCCAACGCAGCACCTTCGTTTCCATTATGCTGAGGCGACTTTCCGTTTCCTTTGTCGTAGGCCAACACTCAGCTCCGTACATCGCTACCGGCCGGACGACGGTTCTATAGATCTTTGATATTAAGCGCTCTGGCATCTTCTTGTCGCAGAGTACTCCAGTCAACGAGCGCCACTTGGACCAAGCTGCACTCACGCGTGAGTTCACTTTAACCATAAGACTGCCATCAGAGGCTATTACTGATCCCAAGTATTTAAACACCGAAGTGCGTGCAAGCTCAGTACCATTAATCTTAATGGAGCCGGACTCGTTCACGTCAGTCGTTAGGTACTCGGTCTTCTTGACGTTCAATTTGAGTCCGAACATCGCCAGGACGTGGCACCAAGCTTGCACCTGCCGCTCGAGATCATCTTTATCTTCGCAAGCGAGCATTACGTCATCAGCATAGAGCAATTCCATGGGACAGGCTTCTGAAGACCTCGCGTAATGGCATCCATGACGACAACAAAGAGGAGTGTGTAAAGCGCAGATCCTTGGTGCACCCCAACAGAGATAGGAAACTCCGTCGAGGTTCCTGCTGCAGCTTGCACACCTTTGGACGAGAGTAGAGCATCCGCACCCACTCTATGAGTTTCTCAGGTACGTTGTGTTGTCGTAAGGCGTACCATATAACCTCACGCGGTACGCGATCGAAGGCCTTTTCCAAGTCGAGAAAGGCAAGATGCACCGGCTTCTGTTTTTCGCCATGCTTCTCTACCAGAAGACGGGCGGCATGTATGGCATTGATAGTGCAACAACCAGCCACGAAGCCGCACTGATTGATGGAAAGCTTGACGATTTCGAATTCGGCTATCGAGGATTCGCTTGAAAATCTTCATGCTGTGCGAAAGCAGCCTAATCGGACGGTAATTTGAGCAGTCTGCAGAGCTGCCCTTCTTCTTCCAAATCGGCATCTTTCCTGCTAAACATCAGGCGCCTTCTTCTCCGCTACAACCTGGTTGAAAAACTTGGCCAACCACTCAGCAGAGTACCAGAACTTCGACCTCCATAAATCAGCTGGCAAGTCATCTGGACCAGTCGCCTTGCCCGGTCTCATCATCCTCACAGCCGCATCAGTTTCTTCCACTGTGGTTTTGTGGACGGGACCGTGGATAGGAGCCACAGAAGGGGCGGCCGGATGAGGGAACTCTTCAGTCGAAATTCCCTCATAATAATCGCACCCTCACTTCAAGGTCTTTTTGCGCTCTGTCAGAAGATGGCCGTTTTCATCATTGTTGCCAAAGAACTTCTCTATATCCTCGGATTGGCGATGACGTGCTTTGGCAAGCCGATAAAGTTGTCGTTCACCATTGCGCGATTCGAGCTTTTCGTAGACATTATTGTAATGACTGATCGTCTCCGAGCGTTCCGAGACTCGATTGTAAGCGTCGAGCGCTTTGAAGATCGATTGATGAAGATTGTTGTCTCCGCTAACGAGCGACTCTTCCACTTCTCTGCGGTGCTCCGCAGACTGGCTGTTCCGATCAAGCCAAGGATGAGTTTTGGAGCCTGCTTGATGAGAAGAAAGCAGAGGTACCGTCGAAGGACGTCATCATTGTCGCTTGTGACCTTAATGGGCACGTAGGTGCTACGAAAGACAGGTACAGCTGTCATGATGGATTCGGCTATGGGTTGCGTAACACAGATGGTGAGCGTATCCTTGAATATGCGGATTCGCATAGCCTCACCATAATGAACACCGTGTTTCGTGAACGCAACTCCCACCTTATCTCGTTCTATATCTTCGGATGTCTATAGGGAACGCTCTTCTTGTAACTTCCTATTTCTACTGTCTGCTACAAAACGTAGCCTTTTTATCAATTGCGTAGTATTAATCGCCGTGTTGCCCATTTTTGAAAAAAAGTTTTCGTCCAAACTTTGTCCATAGGGCTAATTAAGGTGCAGATCACAAATCTTATAGCCCAAGAAACCTATCGATTTCCCATATTGATACTGCTTCTATCTTTGAAGCCTTTTGGTGATTGTTTCTGAGCGCGACAATGATGTTCCATGCGTCATTTTTACCATATCAGTCTCCACGCTGAAGGGCTACGATTTTTTCGCCATTTTCGCCATATACCCGCAGAAATTTCGAGAACCACTACGGTGGTTCCAAGACAATCTCCTAGAACCCTCAAAAGGTCATCTTGAAAATCTCCACTGGAGGTCCATTGACTTCCCTTTGCAGGTCGAGCTCAAGTATGTAGATTGCAAACACCACTGGCGGCCTAGCAGTGGTGGCGCAGTGGTACAGAATAGTGTTGTTCTTTGACTGCTATAATGACCAATTCAAACTGCAATTTAAGTGATTTCCATTCTTCTTTTTCTGTTTAAATGATTTGAAATTGAATGTTTAGATAACCAAGCTTTTGAACGTAATTAAATTCGAATATTTAGAAAAGCGCGTCTTTCGAATGTATGCGAACACGAACGTTCAAAAAATTGCACCATATGTTCAAGTGCATTAGAATGTTCGGCAATTCTGAGTATTCGAAATTTTCTATGATTGCGTAATTATTAGAATAATCGACGGATACTATTGGAATGTTGGAATGAGAAAAACTCTTTTCGTTGACACAGTTACAACAGGCTATGGTGAGCTACTGCTTCGTTTTAGAAAGTAGCTTTTAGCAGCAATGGATATTTCGCACAAGAAATCAAGGTGATTGTGATTGTGTTGTTATGATGCAAAAGAGCAATCGTGAGGAGCATTGTGTACTGCAATGAGCTGTACATCTGAGAAACCGGTAGAGTTCTAGGTGTTCGGATCAGAGAGCACCTAGCTGGCAAGCGAAGGCGAAGCTTGTTGAGCCCGCTGAGTAGGAGAGACCCACAACGGGCACGATTTTAACATCAAATGAACTATTCTACTGCACAAAATGATAGGCACGATATCCATGAACGCAGTCCAACGATGAACAACAGAAACGAGTGTACTTCCATTACGAGCGATCTCTTGCCCTTTATTTCACTGTGAGACGCTGTGCTCCTCGAGGTCCGTATACTCCTGCACACCGAGTGTGCTTCATTTGCTAAATGGTTGTTGCATAGTAGGGCAGTCTTCCAGTGCTGATAAAGCAGCGGCGGAGAGTTGCATTCGTATTGGAGTAATTTCTTCTGGACACTCTTGGGACCCCATTGATACTGCAGGGTTGGGAAAATTAGGGCAGTTGACGGTATGAGTGTACATTCTGCAGACCACCGAATTTCTTTCAGGCCTTTGATAACGATGATACTGTCGAAACGTCGGGCGTAATAAAGTTGAATTTAACAAACCTGCGTGGCATAGAAGATTTGAAACTATCCTTCCAAAAATGCCCAGGTTTCATGACAGTCGGAGACTGTCATGAAACTTGTGCAATCGTGAAGTTTTGCCACAGCAACATGCTGAATGGATGATTGCTCATAATTCGAAGGCATTTGTCAATTTCAGCTCGCCTATCTCAGAATGTGCTGTCGTTTGCATGTTGGCACTACAGCGGACTTGAGACAAAGCTAATGGCGAACATGGGGGCCGGCGTGTTGCAGTTTCCTGTTTCGGAAAAATATGCTCCCCAGACCATTGAAGGTATTGCGGGATATGCACTCCTTCTGGTAGTACACCAATCGATTTGAGCAAATGCCTCTCTTAAGGCTCCCACACACTTATGTGGTAACGCCGTTCGCCGCTAAGGTTACGTATAGGGCAGGGGCGCCGCCGGCGGCGAAGTCTGCGTCTCTGCCCTACGGTTAAGAATAGGGCCGCGCCGTTGCCGCAGAGGTGTGTGGGTTCCTTTAGAATTTGGCTTGAGGTGCTCGTTAGCGACAGCACAGCAAAACGGTATCTAGAAAGATCTCCACGCTTCCGGAAGCCAGTGTCTGCCACACTTTATTGTGGGAGATCGAAATTCAGATGCAGCTTTCCGAATCGTCGAAAGCACTCGGAGCAATTGTCATACTTGCGCGTTCCAGCAAGATTTCAAGAAAGCATTCGTGACCGGTAGCAAGCGCTTTTGATGCAGATGTTATGATGAGTTCACTTACGAAAAGAAGAAGTGGCCTGTTTCAGTGACGAAAGGCATGAAGGAAGCGTATCTTGGGTTTTTTTCAGGATGTTGATTAGGCAGTTGAGACAAAGGAGCTCGCAAGAGAGCAGTCCAATATTGTAAGTTTACCGCTCGCCTAAAATAACGTTACGCACTGCAGGTAATTGTATGGAAAATACCCTCAACCAAAGCTCTCCCTCTGACATTATTATTTCCGCAATAGTGCAAGCACAAGACCTACTACAATATAACTAAACAACAGACTAAGAGGGCTGAAAGTGAGGTAAAGGTAATATCGACGAATCTAAAACACTACGGAAAAGAACTGTGCTAGATGATATTAGGGCTTCATCGGCTGTGTTGCAGATAGCACGCAACATATGGTGTCCTTGGGGTAGTATAGTTGGAGCGCAGCCTTCATTTCTTCCGCTAAGCTAGACGCATAATGGAGTAATTTATCTTTTATTATAGCAGTACTGAAAGGTAGAAATGCACCGGCATCGACTTTACTGAAGAATGTTGGTGAGATGCAGGCTAGGAACGAAACGGAGGCGGTTTCCTTTCACTTCGTGGCGGTAAGACGCACCTGCATCTTCGGTCGGCGTGCTTCAAATAGGCACTTAAATGAATTACATTGTGTCGATGCGCAAATCGCTGCAGAAAATCGGCTCCGCTCTCGGTCCAGTTGATTATGGTGTGCGACGACATTGTAATGTAAGCCGATCTTAGGTTGATCGGAAAGTCTTGATAGGATAAGTCCAGAACTTCCAACTTTCGGTTGATATCTATGATCTACCATGTGGTATTTGTAGAACATTCTCAAAGCTTCTTTGCAAAAGATATATAAGCGCGCATGCTCGTCCTTCTTCCACTTAGCTGCAAACCTTAAATCCTATTTGCGACTTAGGAGTTGTGTACTTAGTACTAACTAACTTTCGATGAACATATATTGAAAAAACTCTCGCTGAGCTCATGCTAGGTCAAACTGCATGTTGCGAGCATTTTAAACTCGCAATATTGCAACATTATTCCGACTTTATTCTATTTATGTAAGACCTATTTTGGAGTACTGCACACTTGTATTGTCTCCGTTAAAGCAAAGTAATATCGATCAGGTAGGAAGTGTGCAGAAAAGATTTAAAAAACAGGTGCTCATTAGGAATGGTTTATTTGAAGTTTCCTACCCTGAAAGATTGGCTCGACTCAGTACTACTTCGTTATCACTGAGGCAAATTATGTATGATCAAAACCTTGTTTTTAGAAACGTTAGTGACTACTTGGATATTTATTTATTTATTTATAAATACGTCTGCGAAGGGCACGTGTAGCGCAGTCGGAGGATGCGGCGGCTGTTGCGTGCACCCGATACCGGGTTTCTGGTTCGGATTTCCAGCCCGGGCCAACCAAGCCTTCCATCCCTCCGGGGTCGTTGAATTGGTACCAGACTTGTCTGGGAAGGACAAAATGCTGAATTGCTCATCGGCTGGCCACCGCAAGTCATTTTATGGCCAAATACGCATTCATATCGCCTCAACGATATCCCGTAGAAGTAGAATGCGCTGGCGCATCCCAAAGTGATTGAATAACGCCGTCCCTTATCCTTTATTACGTTTACGAAGACGTGCCAACACACGTGAGAAGCGAAAACTACAAAACAAACTTAAAACTGAACGATACCCTATGTAAGAACGGCGAGAAGAAGAAAAATGCAGAGAAAAAGCAAAAAAGAGAACAGGTATGAGACGTGATCCAAGGTGAAGTCATTTCCTCGAGGCAATAAATCAGCTTCTCAAGTACAGCTGCATATTATAGAAGGCAAAATGGGCAAACGCCGAACTCTGGGAGATAAATTGCAAGATATTGCAAGGAGTAAGATCTGAGAGCATTAGTAAAGGAAAGATGGACACGATGCCAACAATCCTAGCCAATATATGTCGTCGGAGGCACCAGGATGCACAGCAAAGCATGAATTTATTGGTATTGCTCTTGGTGATAGTAAGCTACTCGTCCATGGCTGGTTTGCGCTTTTTTCCATGGCATATCCTTCTCTGTGGGATAAGTTGCGGTGGTGGGGTCTCCGCCAACTTCTTCTCTTAAGACTTATTTACATCCTGCAAGGTTGGGCTCCTCAAATATACTGAACTAGTGGCATACGTTTATGCGCACTTCTGATTTCAATGACGTTGGCAGTACTAGTGCCACAGGTTTCAGGTCCTGTCATCATGAGTTGGCACTTCTACGGCCCTATCTGCATAATTCTTTCT